>CABFVZ010002745.1:0-87643 GCA_902151445.1 Timema monikensis
CATCTAATGGGTCACTTTCCACTTCTGGGACGGAATTGTTGACGTCTTGCATGCTGGTGTATACTTGGATTTGACTGATGGTTTTTCAGATTATCACGCGTTCTTTCTTTGTTGTCTGCTACCATTGTGCTCTGCTCGGGCTTCGTTTGTCTGAGGATCTTAGTTAGAAGTAATAATCAAGCCGTAGATGGAAAGATACTTGTATAATTTATTTATAGAATATACAACACACAAGAGGCTTCCTTCGACTCATGAGCGTGTGCATTGGTCAACGACTTCCCCTCTAGACTAGCCATTCGCAGAGAGGTGTTGACTCTTTCAAGTCAGGCCAGTTACTCATGACCTCTCACGTCGGGCCAGCCCACTCTGAGCCGACACCGACTCTAGCGCTCCAGTTTGCAGAGCCCGCCACCCAATGCGCACGCCACAGTACGTTGTTGATTATGTAACATTACGTTGTAGAATGTTACAATATGACCCCACCCCATGATGACGTAAACGCTTGCATCGCGGTAAATCATACTACCCGCTCCAATAAATACAACTCTATTAGGATCCCTACAATACTAATTTTCTCTGTTGTAGTTCATGTAGGTTAATAAGACATGATAATGATTGGATTTCACGTTTCTGCTGTAAATATACCTGCGACTTTATGTTGTTGTCGCTGAGTTTAATTTCCAATATATCTCATTAAGATATAATGAGACCATGTACCGTTATCTGCGCTCTTGTTATTAATGTGAGTAAACTTATATTGTTGCTTTTAAATATTTCTCATAATTTCCCTGTAACTTGTTCCTTAGATTCACTCTCTCCCTTTTATTATTTTCATTGGTCGGTAGTAAGAGGACTCAGAGAGGGTGCAACAATTAAACACGATTGAAGACGCACTTAAAATATTCAAGGTTTTGATTATTAAAAATACAAAACTTATATTGATTAAGCTACAGTTAAAATGTCACTGAATTAAATAGTAAGTCATAAATTAATTCTATAAATCAATAATCAAATGAGAGCACGTAAGATTAAATGAAATAAACAATTAATTGATAAGAATAAAAATAACTAATTATATTCAAACAACATTCGATTATAATATTTAGTCATTGTATAGTCACAGTCAAAGTCTAAATCACTCACGTCACACCAATACTAAATACTGCTCTGATCCGCGTTACACGAACACTAAACTCACTGATTAAGTCCCATACATTCTGACCCCCTCACTGGACACGCTGGTCTACTCTCTAGATACGCTAGTCCACTCTCGGTCACACCAGTCCACTCAGTTCACTATCCACAACTTGGACTGTGTGTCTTTCGCAGACCACTGATCGTGTATATGTAGGAGTCATGGTTAAGAGTCTGGAATTCTCCATTTCAATACTATTCTACTGTATTCTAAAAGAACGAATCCAGAATCCTATAAACAAGTGCCTTTTATTTTAATTCTTCCCCTCCCCCCTCCACCTCCCTTGTATATTCTAGTCTATCTGACAGTGAGTTTGGATGTTAAACAAGGATGGATATAGAGATAACAGATAAGATCAATAAACACATGGCAACTGCACCAGAACTGCACTTGGATGCTAATCTAGTAAGAATGCAATAAAAACTTATTTATATATTTTAATCAAATAATATTTTGGCTCACCAGATATTTTCCTGTAAAGACTTAATATAAATCATCGTCTAAAACACTGATTTAATTTTTTTACTGCGAAGAATAATTTTTTAATTTTCTATTAGGAAGTATAACAAATAAAGACTTATATTATATGGATTGCATATATTCAAGTTTAATACATTTAATGTGAAAGACGTTAAGCTTAATGTAAACATGTTTTGTTACCTTATATGTCCACAGTAATTTGTTGCTATGAGTGTATATCAATGATCTTACAAGATAATATATCTTTATAAACATGTATAGCTTCATTTAATTTGTTATAAAAATATATGTTTAATCCTGATGCCTATAGTGTGTTTTATTTCGGATATTAACAAACGTTCCATTTGCACGTGGTTTATTCGATTGAATGCAAATATATATTAAATAAACTATCAATTATTAAAGAATTAACTAAATTAAAATAGACAAGAAATGTGATTATTGTATGAGATTTATAATAATAATATTATAAAATATTATATATATTTATGTTTTCATAAACAAAATCAACTATATTATTAATACATTAGATGAAATGTATCTCGAAATGAAGAATAATTTGAATGAAATAATTTCAAAGTTACAATCACATAATTAATCTAAAACCTCCCCATCAACCCTATAGATCACAATCTGCACCCGGTAAAAGCTCATATTTGCTGAATGTAAATACACTCGAAATTTACATTTTTAATGAACTGATGGTTGTTTAGAGAGAGCCAGTTAGCTATTATCTTTCCCAGTCTTACCTCCAGGGAAAATGTATATCTCTGCTCTAGATCAAGCTCAGGGTTTGCATGGCTATGCTAAATTTTATTCACACGTATATAGTTGTGTTGATGTAATGGTGGACTGATGAGTTTGATTTGGTTAAGTAATCAATTACTTTAACATATGGATTTGACATAGTATTCCTTGGCGTTAATATAAGCACTTTTTAGTAAAGTAGCTCTACTTTTTGGTTCCGAACCCATTATAGTTGATTAAGAAAATATACCGCCCGAATTTTATGTAATCACATATTTTCATCGTTCTAGTTAGAAAGGTAAATCTTATTCTCAGCAAAATCGGTTACTTGGAACTATATTTACAGTTTCAATTCTACATATTCTCACATATTTTGATGAATTCTACTTATTTTTGAAGAGATTACATGAAATTACATACTTTGGGTGTTTTTAAGTATGATATTATTTTTCCTGGGGAAAATACTTTTAGAATTATGTGTCACCAATTTTCGGGCAAACCAGACCTTCATAAATAAATATAAACAGTGAAAGGCTGGCACTGAGCAAATTCTAAGTCAAGTACGCTGGATAGTCAGAGAGGATTGCAGTTGTCGTAAAGTAACTTTGGAGGAGAGAATGCAGCGTTGCCTGATAGTGCCCTCAGCAGCGCGTGGCGTGTTAGTTTGTAAACACAAGTTGACGCGTTGTAAAAACAATCATTATTGGATCTGATTAGCATATTTTCCCGTTGATCTTTGTTCAAGAGAAAAACACATATAAAGTTTTATCGGTCCAAGTTGGGCGACGATTAAAACGTTACAGATCGGCGATGGGCGCCGATTGAAATGATACCGTTTAATAAGCTGATAATTGCCCGGTGATCGATCATTAATTAAAGCGGTACGGTATTTTAATTATATAATTTGTATTATAACCCCATGCTCGAGCACCAATTATGTTGATACGGAACTATGTGTGATATTTTAACTGAATAAATAAGACCTTTAATGTTGCACACGAATTATTAAAGTTATTGATCTTCGGCACTGAAGATATAAATTTATATGATACAGTTTAGTTGAACTAAAGATTTCAGTTAGTGGCACTGTGAATTACTGCTATTGCTATATTATGCTACCGGTACTGTTAATATTTTGTTAGATTAATGCAACCGGCACTGATAATTTGTATTGGCACTCTCTGTGTGTTCATACGCCCAAGCAGCTTATATATGACCTACCGCTTGCCTCTTGTACCACTCGTGACCAGTGTCAGAACCAACAAATCGAAATAGTCTTGGCGACAGGTGATAGGAAGGCTAGCCTCCCATTGTTAGACGGAGCTAGCGTTACTTGCTTTTTTGGTAAATACTGGGGAGCTCACTTTTGAAAGAAAAAATAAGTTTTAATAGTACCATGCAATCCATGGACATTATTTCTGAAAAGCGCGTGATTCTAAATGGATGAAGTATTGAAAGGATGTTTTACAAACCATACTTTAAAGAAGAATGCATTTCATCCATGACTTTTTTTAATATATGAGAAGGGTCTAAATAAGTATCGTTACCAAAGTTACAAGGCAAATAAAAATGACGAAAACGTAACATAATATCAACCCAGGAAATGTAATTTGAATTATGTCACAATTATACGGCACGTAGGTCAGTCTTTTTAAAAGCAAAAACGACCAACCAATTCTATAGGAGAGTAAGTTTAATATTAATATCGGCTGATGGTCTGACGATCACTTGTTTTCATAGCACCAGCAACCGTGGAGTAAGAAAACATAACATCAGCTATCGACCAAGCGAGTTTTCCAAGAATGTCACGTGACAAACCTCCACACATAGACTGCATCCTATCAGTGTCTTTTTGACCGAAGGTTTATTCATTCAATGTTATTAAATGTTTTATTATATATTTTAACTTATTTGCCATATTTTAATGTACATATTTTGTGGGTTAATACTACATAAAAACCCGGGCTCTATACATTAGATTCGAACAAATTATCACTATCTGACCAACCACTTACATTTATAGAGATGTAGACTAAACGACAAGATCAGATGTTATGAGTTTTCAGTGATGGATAGGTCAGGGTTGAAATCCAAGCCAGATTTACTTAGGGCTATTTTTCATCAAATGTTACTGGTGTGGCTGTTTTATAGTCTGGAGAAACCAATTGGGGTCTATATATTGTTTGTAGAAATGGTATAGTTTACCTCCCCTCTCTCTTGTTGTTTCAGTCTTCACTTTGATATTTAGAGTTGTTATTAGCTGATTGCTCATGATTGCCAAACGTGGTTAAAGATAATCTGGTATTTATGCTGGAAGCGGACGGTAGGTCATATGATTCAATTGATGTGAGCTTATCGCGTGCTTTGTGCTGTGTATCGCCAATAATTATTATATTATAAATCATATTTATTATTAATACGTGAGATATTGTTAAGAATTTGATTGATTAAATTCTACCTACCAAAAATGTGGCAGCCGCTGAACCAGTCAACCTAGCTGGTTCCCTTGTGGATATTTTGCGAGTGATAGTAACTCCGGTTCAAGAAGGGTTATACCTTTTTCTGGACCACTTCCTTGCCAATACCCTATTCCACGTTTAATTTTGTTCATCGCGTTCAGGAGCTATGAGTTAAGAGAAAACCAGCGCCAAGTTGATTTTTACTATCAGAGTTATTAATAATTATAGTTTCCCCATTCTCCTTATTAATTTCAAGGGCGGCCCTCCAATTGTATTGTATTGTTTTTGAATATCAGTAACCTCACCTCCAGTCACCCCCTCACCTTCTAAGTACATGCAGTTACATTTGCGCAAATGATAGATCTTCATTACTACACCACAAGTGAAACTAAATGCATCTTTCCCGGATGTATAATAAGACCTGGGAATATAATAATGGATCAAAACTTATCAGCTAGAAGTATTGTAATGTATGATTGAAAATATGGACAAGATAGTTAAATAAGCAGCAACCCAGAGTTAATAAGCATGTCTCTTTCTTCCACATAAACATTGTAGTAGTTAATGTGCAGTGTAGGACAGGAACATACATTGTTGCAATGTGCACTGGTCATAAAGTTGGTCAGTCTGGAATTGCTTTATAAAACATACCCTAACCTAATTCAGCTTGATTAACTCTATATTTTATTATATTTAACATCATCTTTCGTTTTCTGTCGCTACCGAGCAAGTTCCAAGGTTTCAGGAAATAGTGAAACATTTTCAACAATTTAATAACTACTATTTCTTATCATCAAGTCTGAATAATCTTATGAGCTATACGAATATTTACTAATCACGCCATTGTATTAGGAATGAGAAAGGTTGGATTTAGAGGAAGTGTGTCCGAGTTTTCATGGAGTGATAGTGGAAAACCATTTAGGAAATACTACTCCCAGTACACCCTATCACCGGCAGCTTAGTCTCTTAGGAGAGTTGTGCCCTATAGGGATTAGACGATGCTGCTTTCAAAGCGGGCTATGAAGAGCTTCAATTTGGAAAAGTAAACAACTAAACAGTAAATATTTGTATACAAAATTATAAAAATATTAGCTTGTTAACTAAAGTAATAATTGGATTACATAAAAATGTCAAAATAATTATTGGCTTGACGTTCTCAATAATTAAAAATATTAAAATTTTAATGCAAATCTATAATAAATAATTTAAAAATATATTGACCTGTTTCTATTTAGCTTTCAAAAGTTATTGATATCAAATGTATAAATCGTTGCTAAATGTTTAGCTTTTACAAATCATCATCACCACGTCTTACTACCCGTTCGGGTTATACGCGCGCTAATGTGTAATGGTAGGGTGATTGTGAGATGAAATGGAGGACCTACAGTTTAACGTGGGATCCGAACCACGGTGGAGGCCTGGCAATTCCCCACATCTTTTACAAATAAGAAAGCTAAGAAGATATAAGATATTTGGATACCTAATGTGTTGAGAAAATCTATTCATAATATTATGAACAATTTTCTATGTCAAGATGAATAGTTAAATTACTAAAAAATAATAATAGAGTTTTCTCTAGTGCATATTCCCAATATCCTTTGTTTTTATGTTTGGCTCAATGGCTAAGAAAGATACAATTCACTAGTGTCAATATATTTTCATACCATCTTCAAGATCTAGTCCAAGAGATATTTCTAGAATAATGTTTTTTTGTATAGAATATGATAATTTTTATATATTTAACTCAATTACAAAAATATTGGCTCAGTTAAATAAACATTTGTCAGATATATTGATTCAAAGTAACAAAATTTGAAAAATCATTAAAGCTCTATATTAAATAATTTATTATATTTTCTTAAATCAGGAATAAGAATCATTATATATATATATATATATATATATCAATAGGTTTAAAATGCAAAGATATGTTGGTAATTTTACAAAAACATAATCTAAGGTTATAAATATTCTTAAGCCATAGTATGTACTAAAATAAATTCTAAAATGTGAAAATTTATCCTTATTGAATTTAGAAAATTATTCTAATTTATTAAAAACTACATGTATAATACACAAAAAAAGGTCCAATGAATAAAAAGATTTGCAAAATTATAAAACATTTGTTTTTCACACGATAAAAATAAAATTATCTGTATACACACAGGGAAGTAATTATGATCGTTAATACAAAAATAGGTGTAAGTTCTTAATCAAATATCGAGTCACTTTATTGTCCGTCAAATCAAAAAAGATTAAAATATTTAAGGTTTCTATTAAATAAAAAAATATACAACTAAATTCACAAAATGATTAATAACACACACAAATATTTGGGACTAACGAATTTTAAATTAAACCACAAATCAGTAGATTATTTTTACAAAATATTAGAACATTTATCTCTACTTCTTACAAAACATGCTTCATAAATCTAATAACAATTTACATTTCATCTACCTTGAAATGTTACATTTGGTCCCAATCATTTAAACTTTATCATACTTTTTTAACACCATGTCTTACCACCCATTCGGGCTATATGCTTATAAACTAATTATACTAATAAGTTATGAATTAAGAAGTTTGAATTTAGAGGAAGTATACCATCATTTGCGGGAAGGGGGAGAGGAAGATCATTTAGGAAAAACAGTCCCTAGTACACCTGACCAGGATCAAACCCCAATCCTCCCGTCTTTATTAATCTAGTCTATTGCAAAAGTAGCACCTTAGACCATGCGTCCACATAAGCGGATATCATCATAGTTAAGCCAACCAAGGTAGCGTTGGTAACTTTCAATGTAAGTGAAGAGTAGGCCTACACCGTTATCATGCCACTTGTGTCAGTTTAGCACGTTATCATGCCACTTGTGTCAGTTTAGCACAGCAGAGTAGGAGTCCAAGCTCTCATAATATGAAGAACCTCTTGACTGTTTAGTTCACTTGTCTCCCAGACACTGCCCAATGTTGCAGCACTTGATACGACGTTGTTTCTGCCTATAATATTGTAAACTACCCACAGGAATCTATACCTGATGATCACACAGTGCATGGTTCTACACGTTGACTAGACTCACTTGGATTCTACAGAGAATTGACTGAGCTAGGACTCAATTGAAGGTATTCTGATTTACCGTGAGATAGACACTTAGATATTGAGTAAGTGTGTACTTAAACATTTATTTATCATAGCATCTACTTTTATAAGTTTTGAGTTTTATTATTTTATTGATAGTTTTAACATTAGTCACCTCCTCTAAGACACATCACTCACCCTCCATTAGCTGGAATCACGGGAAAGAAAGAAGTGAAGAATCTTGTTGATCGGAGAGAGAACAGTGATAGAAAACTAGTTCATGATTTGCTACAGTTATTAATATAAAAGGTAGTGCTGCCAGGATTATTGTATGGTAAGGGAGGTTATAAAAACAATCTTTGGTTCGTAATAAAGAGGTATAAGCCCAATTTGATACATTGAAAATTATTTTAAATTATATTGTTTAACATCCTTCCCCTAAATGGTGGTTAAATCTTTCCCTTAAATTGTACCAAAATAATTATCTTCCTTTAAACTAGTGGTTTCGTAAATGAAGTGTGCTAGAAATACGTGGTGTAGGCCAAATAATAGTCTCCCCGTCAAGTTGAGTATTCTTCTTTGTGTGCAACCATCTCCCCCCTGTTTGCACAAAAAGACACAAATCCCTGCAAATCTAATACAATGAGCGATGACATCTGTAATATGAGGGAAATGACTTGGAATGCCACTCTTGGAAATGTTGTACCGTGTATTTAAACACCTCGTTAAAACTTTGTAGTAAACTTGAAACATAACTCGATTTTTTTTTTAAACTCTATTATTTGAAATTTCTTACTAATCTCCTGAGTAAGGGAAATGGGCTGATAGTTGCTCTAAGAACATATTTTGAAGATAATGTCAGCTATTCTTCCTCAGGATAATATTTAAAAACCATTACTATCAAGTTAAATGTGTTGAAATTTAAATTATGATGCTATGATGACAGTAATAATATAAATACAACACTATTAATTATAATGAGACATGAAGTATTAGCAGTACAGGTAAAACAAATCTTCATTATTCAGTGTTAGATTAAGCTAGATTTACTTGTAGCCTATTTCATTCTTTTAAATCATTTAGAAAACATTTTAAAATGGCAGTATTAAATCAATCCAAGGAATGAGAATAGCATAACTTATTAGTTTATAATTTTTACTTTTTCGCTATCTTACGGGCAAAGAAAGTAGTGTAATCGTAAAATAAATCGAACTCGAGATTTTGATGAATTTTGACGTTTCATGATTCCCTGAATGCAAAAAAGAGATTTTGAAATATTAATGTCTGTATCTCTGTAAGGTGCGTTGGGGTAAATGGGCCCCTGAGGTAAATGGGTCATTAGGTTTTTCCCGCCATCTTGTTAGAGTTTTTCAAGTTTCTTTGGTTGGTACCACTACTGCCCAGCTGGGACTACAGATAAAAATTGTTATCTGTGACTTCAGTTGTGTTACCACTCTCCGAGGAGTAGTTGGAGTTGGGAGCTCCAGCTGGCAAAAACAACACGCGTCCAATCTTTTGTGAAACTTCACAGTGTAGCATTATATACAAGTGAAAAGAAAACAAGTCGGCCAAAACGTCTATTTACCCCTTTCAACTGGTTCCGCTGCACACTAACCAGAGAGAGAGAGAAACAACACACCCGAACACAACATCACGCCACGACCAACTAAATGGCTCCGCCCAAGAATCAAAGCCGCGAGCTCAAAACAAGCCAAAGAACTTAACAACCCAGTGTCCATACGTTCAAATATCTTCGAGAAACGAGGGAAGCTTTTGCTATCCCACCATTCCGTGTTCTGTAGTTATGCAAACCATATAAAAGACTGGCAGAGAAATATGATGATTACTCTTGGATATTGCTCTGGTTTAGTAGGACGAAGCTGAGGCATTGGATTATTTATTATGAACTGTAAGTATAAATTCGATTTCGACATTAATATTTATCTAGATGTAACTTCATCAAAATTCCATTCTTTTTACGGCAATACTATTTCGGGTTAACTTTCAAACATGTTAAATCTTTGATCAAACTAAATGCAAAATATTTTAGTTAGCTTTTTATTGTATTTTAAATAATTAACTAACCAATTAGGATATAAATTATGATATTGAATTTCTGGATAACGCTAGTGAAGCGATAGAAGGATTGATTAAGTATTTTTCTTTGTTCAGGCTAATATTAGGTGTCATATTATATGTTGTTGATATTATCTCCATTTTAATTTATAGTATGACAGGCTAGTTTAATGTAAATTGTTCTTATATTATAAGTTTGAAGTTTATGATCAATATTCCGGATAACTGTATTAAATTATCACGAGTTTACAAATGAATGTGAACCGTTACGCCTAACTAGGCGTGTTCAAATACAAAAAAAAACATAACAATAATAAATATAGGTTAGCAAAAATGTTAGAGTGTGGTGGGTGAGTAAAAAGAGCAAAGAAAAACTGGGCAAAACCTAACTGATACCCAGCACACGCAATAAGAACTATTGCGGGACTCGTCCCCACGGTCACCCCCAATAATATATGCCATCAACCAAGATCGTAACTACACCTCTGGTTTGATTATTAGACAACATATTTTAGCTAGCAGTATCCTACCTAAGGATGAACGTATAAAAAAGGTAAGTACAAACATTATAGTCAAGAGATGTTTATTAAGATTCAAAAAGATATGGACAACAATTTATTGAGATCAATAATCTCAAGAAAGGATAGGGTATACAATATATACAATCTAGCGTCATGGCCTCATAAGGAGGGCGCAGGACGTATAAGCGATTAGCCTCGCTACTAACAAACTTGGTTAGGCCGAAACAACAATGAATAACTCCTCAATATAACCTCGGCATAAATATCAATGTTCCACATAACAATATTTAAAGTTATTTCCTGCCAGTCATCTTTCCTCTCTTCTTCCCATAAACGGGGAAAATATATATACAAAATCCCAAAATTATAGAAAACTTAGGTTGACGTTAGTTAGATAAACCCATATTAGCTCGCCAACACTTAACAAATATCCACCCATCACTTAGTCGTTATGGCGGCTATCACTAACCTCTTACATGCGCTGATGGCGCCTAGTACTCTAAGTTCATGAGAGAACATTTAAAGTTAAATACGAACAGAACAATTCCATAGACGGAATCTAATGACATTATAATTCAATAAGCAAAAGACAAACCTAACATCTAACATGGAGTAATATAAACAACATTTCTAGACAAATGCTTCCCAGTAAGAGAGTAAAGCTAAGTCCTTTATACTCAGAGAAAACATATAGTACTCAAAAAATATTAACATCACTAGATGTTCTAATTTTGTCCAACTCATAAACTTAATACTCGACATAAACACTACGGGCAAAGTTCAAAGTTAAAGCCCATCAATATTATAAATAATTACAAGTGCGAAAGAGATATTATTGAAAACTAAATCATATTTCATTTGGTTAAAGTTCGTTAATATTTGAAATAAATACAAGTGTAAAAGACGTTATAATGAACGATGTCATATGTTTGTTAAAAATTCAAAGCTTAAGTCCACCAATACTTGACATCATTAATGCGCGCAAAGTTTAAAGTTAGATTTTTTTTAAATATTTGAAATAATTACTAAGAGCCGAAAGTGAATTTTGAACAATAAAGATTATGCCGAAAAGGAATTTATCTTACATGGTTTATATCCGAAGACGTAGCTCGCACAAGCTATTTCCAAAGCCAGTCCCAAAGTGGCGCTTNGGGGGGGGGGTAACAAAGAACATAATCAGGCGTGGAATATTCTACGAACGTATAGATGGCAGATTTGGGCACTGGTGAATTGTTTCTTCTTTCTAACCGAAGATCTTTGGTACGGAGAAGTAGTTGCTGAGCGTTGGAATCGGATCGGCCCTCAGTATTCCGGGATTAGTCGTCTTGTTCGGTTGTGAGTGTTCCGATGGGCCGTGTAGTCGTGTAGGCGGGCCTGCCGCTGATGGTGTCGGTATAATTGGTAAGTTGGTTGTTTTTGTTTGGTTGCGGGTAGCTTGTGGCTAATGCTACAAATGTAATAAATATATGAGAATAAGTATCTCGAGAAACTTTTGAGTAATTATGTATGAGAATCTCATGTGAGAAATAGCAAATTATTTTATGTTTTCATGTGGTAAACATAAAGTATTGTTAGTATCAAATTAATGGCTTTCATAAATAATTTTGTTTTACCCTTTTGTTAGGTTACAATGGGCTTAGAATTTATGTATATTAATAATTGCTTTTAACCTTATTACATCTAAGATAATTTATCTATTGAATTCATATATAAATATATATAATTTAATGGACCTCTCAATTTTATTAAATATTTTAGCTATAGGATTCACCCCTAGGTTTTATAACCTATCATTCTTTAATTAATTTGTATTCCAGGTAACAATGAATATTATTTAAATGTCTGGGATTTTTCGCAACTGTATTGGGTTGCGTGTCTATGGGTACTCTTTATGTACTCAGATGTTTATTATTACTCAAGCTGCTCACTCCTATTGCCCTGATCTTATTTTATTGAATACTTTGGACCCTCTTTGATAGGTTGCGTCTTAAATAAGGGTTCAACAGAATCCACAAAGTGAGTACTATTTTGTTGTTTATTGTAATTTGTGTAAGAAATGGCCTTTGTCTAAGTTATTTTGATGTTTGTAATTCATTATCACCTTAACACTCGAGATAAAGGGGGATGGCCCAGCAACCCCTAAAAAAAAGTGAGGATTGAGGTATCTGACCCATAGGTCTAGAGTAACTGGGTCCACCTCTGGCCCAGTTACCCCACACATAGCCGAATTACCTCTTTTCCATTTGTGAGATTCAAAAATGTTTCTTTATTCCAGAAATACCAAAAATACAAATATTTACTACTAAAATGTTGACAGAACACATAATAAATTGGAAACTCTTTTTAACTTGCGTTTTTTATTATTACTTTATCAAATTAGAGAACTAATAAATTATATAACTGCGTAAATTAATTTTAAATTGTTTATACAATCAATCAATGAACAATAAGTTTATCTATTCATTGAATTCAATTGCTGTGCTGCAGATACTAAGGAGGAACTATAGTAAGCTATCACTGATGACCGTGCAAAACACCACTAAAAGCAGAAGGGTAGTTCAGAATTGTGAATTTATAACCATTTTAATATTTGAAAAAGATGGAAGATGAGAAGAAGAAAAAACAAGAAAAAGAACAGGCTAAGACATAATAATCGTAGACGCCTAATACAGAAATCAGAGAATCAGACTTAACTGAGTATTTGTTGTCTATCCCAAGAGTGAACATGAGGCTAATCAGAGGAGTTCGACAGAAGATAAAGACACAGAAGACGGATTCAATCTCGATAAAAGTGATTATTTTATCGTCAGAATGTATGGAAAAACGACCACGTCATTCAAGCCATATGTAGAAAAAGTCCCTGTAAAACTCGATGATTCTGGTTTCATGGGAGCTTACCTCAAGAGCCATAATCAAAGATACAAGTGAGACTGTTGAAGAGGAGTATTATATTGGAGGATCTGATGTTGTCGCAGACAGTGAAGACAAGCTCCACACGATTCAAATATATGATAAGCTTCATTACAGATATTTCTGAACTCACTAACATTTTTATATAATCATGTCCTTATTGATACTCAGGTTTTATTCATTATATTTTTGGACAAATAAATATAAGTAATTTCTATTTAAAAAATTGTGGAAGTTGAATTTTACAATTTAAATTATAAATTAACGACTATTTTGAAACCCTAATTTCAGAAAATGTGCTAATTTCTTGATTTTCAATAAAATTTGTTGTTTTTTAATTACGAGTGCGAATTTTTCTCAGTTTAAGACCCCAATTACTTGATATTGATATTTTTTTCCTTCGCCAGTGTATACCAGATTTTATTGATCTTCATTTACAAAGCTCTATGTTAAATACTATTTTAAGAAGAAAAAAATAATCTTATAATTTTGAAAATGGGGCATCTATACACAGAGGCTCTGTTACCTCGTTACGGAAAGCATTCTAGCTGTAGGGAAATAGGGGAGGCTGGTCCCGCTACCTCAATTGTCAGGGGGAACTGGGCCCTCCATCATTTACATAAAAAAATAATTAATAAAAATTTAAAATTATGTAAGAATATTATATACTCAACTGTATTCTGTAGAAGAGCTATTTAGAATGCCATTGTTGAAAAAAACCACACGAAATTCGCAGAACTGGTGAGGTGGTAAAGATTTTTATGTCAGTTACATCTGCATTTTTTTTAAAGTGGGCCCAGCTACCCCGATGCACATTATATACCTCATACTAAAGCCTAGACTGTTTTAGGTGTCTAGGGTTTTCATAGGGTTGCCCCGAGAAATTTTTGGAATTGGATATCTAACCCTAAAATTAAAAATAGTTTACCAAAGGGTGAAGAGAGAAAAAATTAATTTCCCCAAAATTGGCTAAACCCATTTTGATTACATTTAATTTCCAAGCATTGATCAATATTATAAATAAATTGGCTACTTTAATTTTTTCGGAACAATGACTCTAAGGGTTCCGATCTGATGCATAAATTCTCATTTTTTATCACACGCCCGAAACTATTTTAGTTATTAAATTACTTATCATTGCTAATATGTAAGTATATTTATATTATAAATACTTTATTTAAAACATGTTTTTCCAAACTAATAATTCTCAAGCTAAAAGCAAATATATATGTATATATATATGTATATATTTATATATATATATATATATATATATATATAGATATATATATAAACTTTTCGCAACACTTAAGGTCAAGTATTGCAACCGTAAGAAAAAAATAAATTAAACTGAGATGTTGATGGATGTCAACGTTGTATGAACCTCCAAACCCTAAAAAATGTTTTTTGTAATGTCGTGTCTCTGTGTAACCCTAAAATTAAGAGTAGTTTAGTAAAGGGTGAAAAGATAAACTATAGATATTCTCAAAATCGGATTAAAAATTAAACATCGTAATCGCGATTAAAAATTGTATCCAGGCGTGGATTTTTATTTTCTTATGAAGATTACTTTTGTGTTACTTTTAGAAGCTGATATTTCCGTAGCTCCGCAACTATTTAGGATACTAGTTAACTTAATATTTCAAAACTGTAGTACTATTAAAAATAAAAATTTTAACTGATATATATCTTAATAAAACCATTAGTTTCGAAGATATTGTCAAATATATTAATAACATTTTGTGAGCTTTAGTTGTACAGATAAACTACTTGAATTTTAACATAATAATTCTCTAATTTTATAGAGTAAGTAGATAAGTCAGTCTATCAAATGCTTATGTTATTTTTTCTTCAACCTCTTGGAGGAAATATTTGTACAGCAATGATTTATCTCTATCAATTCAGACTCAATAGTCAATATTTACCTTTTTTATTGGTCTAAATTTATAAATGAGAAATTTATTAGCAATGCGATAATCATATAAGATGTGCAGCCCTAATAAAATGTCGAAAATTTTAACTAGAATTCGAAATTGTAATAATAAGTTTTGACCTTTATGGACCCAATATCTATTTTCTTTTGTCCAAAAATCATAAAATTTAAATCCGCGTGTCAAAAAATCTTTAACGTGAGTATAATGCAATTTTTTATTGGGTTTGTTAGTGTTTATTATTTCGTTTCACATATATTACGAGTTTTAGTAAATATCTCCAATTTTAAACAATGGAGTGAGAAAGTCCGTGCGGAGTTCCGTGCAATTTATTTAAAAATTAATATCAGTAGATTTTCTAATTTTTTTATCAAAGAAAAATAATAGTTATATACATATCACCACAAATATATACCAGAATCAATATTACTTAGAAAAACCAAGTGTTGGTCTGTATGTCTATTGCCTAAGATCTCTAGAATCGCTTAACTAAATACGATACAACTTTTTATATTACAGTATGTATATTTTTCCTGAAAGGCTTAAGGCTATTGATCAAACGATTTAAATCAAATCAAACTTATGTTTTTCAAATATATTTTCTTATAACGCATTATCAATGATGAATTCTACTATTGAAGATAGCAATTTTTTTTGTATAAATTTATTTCTAAATCAAAAGAGAATCAAATACATAATACATATCAATAATTAATCCAAAGAGAAATCAAATTTTAGTTTAGTTGGTTGTTTTGAATGCACAGATTGTTATAAAGGAGTTTCTGTACTTATATGATCGCATATAACTAAATAACTACTGAATAGATTTGAATACGGTATTTTTTAAATTATTGTGAATTACCTTAGAAAGGCTATAATATATTTTAAAAATGTATTTATCTATGTCTTAAGGAGCTAAGTGGGTCCTTAAATATAACACAAGTTCTTTAAGTGCACTTTGGAGTGGAAAAAACTAGAACTGTCACACTTGCAGCTACTGTTAAGACTTCAGAAAAAATCAGACCCAACGATATAGGTTTGGTAATAAGTTCATATAATTTGGATTCAAACATCGGTCTACACCTGCATATAAGTGAAATTAAAGATACAGTGCATGGGTCATTCAAAGTTTGAATCGATTGTATCTGTGAATGCAGTGAAAAATATCCTAAGAGTTTTCAAAGCGCTACTGTGATAGCCATGACAGATATCCCAATTACCATATAGGGCATCCCAATGATGGAGGACGCTTGACCATGATGTGTTATTGAGCAGTGAAAATAGATAATCACATACAACCATGTATTGTTAAAAGTGTTTGAGTCACAAATATATGTGGGGCTGTGCAGTTTTATTAAATCCGTTAAGTACGTGTGTAGGTAAATCAACAATAACAGTGATCAAGTGACATTTAGTATTAACTTGCCCAAAGAGGGGGTACAATTTCATATGGGATTATTCAGGTAGTTATGCATTGAGGTATTCATATCGAGACTGGAAAATGTGTAGGTTTTACCACAAGTAATGTCACTGACGTCACTAATAACTCACGCAACACACCATTAACAACTTTTTTCACACTGTGAACTGAAGATCCCTTTGCAAACACGCTTCCTTGCAATGAAGTTTCTACACATTATAATGATTGGAAAATTAAGCATTCCGAGTGTGGAAAACAAGGTTTTTCTGTTTAGGTATCCATCCGGATTAATGAGGGGTGATTTCCTCAGCTGGGGATGTGACCTACACCCGGGTTATGCAGTGTCTTATATTTTGAGAAGTCGGCTTCATGTCCTCAAAGGTCCAATTTCATTTGAAAATTTACGTATCGTGAATGACGTTGTCCACAAATTCTACTATTAATTTGGAAAACGCTGTAAATATAAGAGACTGAATCACACCGGAGCAGTACTTTAACAAAAGCCATTTTGTGTAGCTCTTCTTCCTCACTCAGAAATGCATTTTCTTGCCATCATTGTAATATATTTCACGTAATATATCCTCTCACACTTTTAAATGGCCACATAGAAAGCATGTCGGAAAATATTGAAGATAGTGTCATAACAAAACAATCGGTATGAACATCAATGATGATATATTTAATTCATGCTAGAGTTAAATCAACCAACTTGTAAGTTATGACTTGGACAAAAGTGTTGACACTTGGGTTATCTTCAATCAGACAATTTATACGGATATTTACTGTGTAGAAACTAAATGAGAGGGATGACAAACGACCGGCAGTTTCTGTTACAAACTTTGAATATAATTAAGCCCGTATTTAACACAGAACAACATACTTAAAGGTATTAAATGGAGTGTTTGAGATTCTGTAGAAAATGTGTGCTTTTAATATGCACCTAAATTTAAAAGAAATGTTTTTAAGCTCAGTTTTGAGGGATGTGTTGGCTTGCACTGGCTTCAGTAGGTACAATCACTACATTGTTATAAGGGTAAATAAGAGCTAATGTGACATTTAAGTTACATTTCCAAAATTCTAATGAGCAAATTTCCGTGTGCAACACATTTTGAAGAAAATCTCTAAATCAAAATTACTATAAAAATATATCTTATATTATGGAATGAGAGTACAATATCGCATAAAGCTAAATTGATATTTTTAAATATAGCTCTGAGAGATCTTCATTTTCATATACATTTCCAAATCTTTGTCTACTCATTTTATTAGTGCATTGGTTACTCTTTACATAAAAGATAATTTTAACAATTCTGTTAGCACTACATTTAATATATTTATTATATAAATACTGATTTAACTATAACAAACTAATGAATAAATTTTTAGCATGCATTGCTAAACAAATAAAGAAATATGTACAGTTTAAACATGGAATAGTAGTTTTCTTTTAGTTTGAAGATCATAACCAAGCAAACATTAAAAAAATTAATTATTTTGATTTTTTTAAACAAAAATTATTATAAAAATATGCTATATATGGTTGCTTTATTCGTCTTTATGGTAAGAAAATGTTCATAAACGTTCAATATCATGGGATAAATTAATTTTTAATAGTAATAGGAAATATAATTTTGTAGCTTATACATAGGCTACCTATTTGGAAAGTGACT
Organism: Timema monikensis; assembly: GCA_902151445.1. Classification (NCBI taxonomy): domain Eukaryota; kingdom Metazoa; phylum Arthropoda; class Insecta; order Phasmatodea; family Timematidae; genus Timema; species Timema monikensis. The sequence continues at coordinate 18,486 of CABFVZ010002745.1, forward strand.
AAAGTAATTGTATACATTTAACACAAGGCCAACCCCTCGTACATCTCGGGGAAGACTAGTGTAACAATACAATCTTCGTATTGTACAATTACTACCCCAACCAACCTGATATTCCACGTTCAATCGCTTAACGCATACTACCCGCTCCATAAAAAACCTTAACGTATCCTACAATAGTAAACTTCACTATTGTAGCCCAATGTAGCCCCAACTATCATACATCAAATCAGCGTTCCTAAATATTCAATATCAACTGTCTACTTAATAAACTGTTCTTCACGTACCTTCGGATCTCCAAGCTGGCTCCACTAGATTACTAACAAGTCAAAAACACCAATGTGGAAGCGTGGGGCGACCACGACTAGAAAAGTCCGTATTAGATTATCTACCCGGCCTGAGAATAATATTAACACTGGGCGATGTTTTCCAAGAGTCCAGGCACGACATCAACATGCCCTGTATTACCCCCTGGAGGGGGGTTAAGGCAACTCTCACCTGACATCGGATGTTTCCAACATCGGTCATAAAGATGGACCTCGAAGAATCGTAAACAACTGCATTGCGACGATAGACCTCCAATCAGCGACCAGGAAGACTTGTGAAATTACGGCATGATGACGTAATGCCTTGTACTGCGTGGCTGACTAGAATGTGAATCCCACACCCCCTTTCTTGTTTTCTAGACTCAATATATAGTAGAATGTAAATTGTATTAGATATAGCATGATTGAATTGAGCCTTATCGAAAGAGCATTTCGATAGAGCGGACTATGTATTGGGGTCATGGAGGAAATACCTAGGAAAATATTACGTTTGATATAATTTAATTTATTTTATAGAACTAATTATTTATTGGGGTCATGGAAGAGAGACTTATGGAGTAAATAGTTAAATCTTTGAGTTAACGCCATGGGGAAATCGCGTCTGGCATTATTTAATTTATTTTTTACAGCTAACTTTGTTTTGGGGTCATGGAGGATAGACCTATAATGTAAATTGTTAAATCTTTGAGTCAACGCAATGGAGATATTTCGTTTGAGATTAGTTAATGTAATATGTAGAACAGAACTTATGTTAGCGTCTTGGGAGATAGACCTGTTTTCTCATAAATTTAAAATTGTTATAACTCAAGCAGAGTAATGGAGGAGTTACGTTTAGAAATAAATTATATTTCATACTATTGTCCAGGGTCATAGAGGCATATATTGACCATATGGAAATGTCAAGAATGTCATTGTTAGCTATTACCTATAGTGTTGTAACCATTAGACGTTACATTCTCAAATTAAAGTAAACTATTTGGTGACCACGCAACTTCTTGCGTTTGATTCTCTGCATTATATCCATGAATTATCCTTGTAGCTAATGTAAACTTTGAATTGAAGTAATTAGTGGGACACGAGATATCACACTGTATTTTTGTACAGTAAAAGCCTATTCCTTTATTCATGGGTATCAATCGGCTTATTTATATTTGTACCCGTTTTTGGGTAACTATTTTTGAAAGACCTTAAGTCATATTATGAGGTACTGTAAATTGAGAGATCTGTTTGGGTAGTAGTTCTACCAGATACCTGAAAGACGGTACATTATATAATGCAATGTTTTCTTTTACAGTAGTAGCTATTGGAAAGTTTTTGAATTAAGGCCATATATTCCTTTGTCTGTTTTCTGCTTTGAGCAAATTAAAATATACATGATTAAAAACAATGCTATTTTTCTGTTGTCATTTATAAAATGTACGTTACGTCCTCCCTGTCCTGTAGTTTTAGGGGCCTTACCTATAGAATCAGCGGAGGGTGTAGCACAAGCAACGCCGCATGAAGTGGGGGATTGTCTGCGGTAATGAAGTACACTGGGGAATGAATATGTGTGTTACGTGACCGCTATTGTAGCTGTGAAGGATAGTTAGGAACCCTGAAAATTGATGGCTAGTGGGACTCCGGTAAAATTATGTTAGACTTAGCAAGCCAGTAGTAGATATACAACTTGCTTCCAAAAATGAAACAAAAAGTTTTTGAAGGAATGGATTTAAATTTAATTGACCAGGCAAAAAAAAAATTGACTGTGGAATGGTACGTTGAACATAAGGACATTTACAGGTAAAGTGGAAGAGCGGGTAGAATTAATGGAAAACAGGAATCTATATATACTGGGACAGTCAGAAACAAAATATATAGGGGAAGGAATGAAGGATTTTAAGAATCGGTTTAAGTTGTATTGGATTGGAAATTAGGAAGGAAGAAGGAATGGAGTGGTAGTGGTGGTTAAAAAAGGCCTAAGGGAGGAATTAAGGGTAATAAAAGAAAGTGCTATGGAAGTTAAAATAGGACTGAATGATAAGACAGTGAAAGTGGTGCAAGTCTACGCCCCACAGGTAGGTTTCCCAGTGAAAGAGGTTGAGGGGTTGAAAGAAGAGCTGAAGAAGCAACTGTGAGGGCAGACACAAATAGTCATAGAAGACTTCAATGCCCAGAATGGAAAGTATATTAGGATGTGCAAAGAGCAGACGAATGAGGCAGAGGAATGAAAAGGGTGAGAAGTTTCTAAAGCCATGCTAGAGGAATAGATTTATGATTATAAATATTTGGTTTGAGAATATAGAAAGCAATATGGTAACGTGGCACAGTGCCAATTGCTCAAGAAATGCAGTAGTAGACTATTTGTAAAATTATCAATTTGCAAATTGAGAAGGATATACTAGATGTAAGGGTTACTCTATGTGAGTCTCTGGACATTAATCATCGGCTATTGTTGGCAATCTTGATAGGAAGTAAAGAGAAGAGGACACCGTAAAATCAGGGCAGGAGGCGAGAGTTGTTTAAGTTGAAAAATAAAGAATATAAGACCAAATTCCAGATAGTAATAAGAGGTCTGATACCAAAGGGCGTACCCAGTACAAGAAATAAAGATTGGGGAGTATTTTGACAATATTGGTAGAAGCAGCTGGAAAGGTGTACAGGAGAACCAGTGGAAAATAAGATCTAAATAACACTATGGTGGAGCTCTAGGACAAAAGAAGGGGTAGCCGAGAATAATAGACATTTTAGAGAATGGTTTTAAAAGAGAACAGTAGAAGACAAGGAGGAATTATATTCCAGAGATAAGGAATAAAACAGAGTAGGGGAGGAGAGTATAGTATAGTGTTGGATGTAGAAGTGGAAGTAAATGATATAAAAATACAGTGGGAGTAGCAAAATGTCCTGTATGGAATGTTCAGTAGTAAAAGAAGAATTAGGAAGGAGCAGGTAAAAAGGTAGATAAAAATGGGGATGTGGTGGCAGACAAGGAGGAGCTCAAAGAAATGTGGAAATAATATTTTCAAGACTTAATAAATGCTAACACAAACATGGAGGAGAAAGTTGAATTTAATGAAAACTTTAGATAGGAAAATGGGAGGAACCTAACCTATAGGAAGGTGAATGATCTACTGAAGTGCATTAATGTGGTAAGGCACAAAAGGGGATGAAGGGAATGTTGAGATGGAGAAAGAAGCAGGAGAGAAGGGACTACAAGCACTGTAATGGGTGATTAGAATATAATGGAAAGAAGATAAGATCCCATAGAAATAAAAGAAGGGTTTGATAGTAACATTCTTCAAGAGAGGAGACAGGAAGATGTGTTGAAATTACACGGCAGTCACCCTAATGATCCATTGTGCAAGGGTGTATGAAAATATACTAGAGGAAAGGAAAAGGGGAACAATGGAAGGAAGATTGAAAAAGGAACTGTATGTCTCCAGACCAGGAAGGTCCATGGTAGATTTAATATTTGCGTTAAGGAATATTCAATAGACATTAAGAGTTCGGGGACAATCTTCCAATGATCTTCCTGGATTATGAAATATCCTCTGACAATATGTGCTGATCTAGAGTACGAGAAGTACCGAAGTAAAATGGATTGATGAATGAGTGGATAATATGAGGGAAGAACATTTATAAAGAGAGCTGTGTGAAGGTGGTAGGGAAAATAACAGAGTGGGCTGAGTTGAGAAATAGCCTTAAGCAAGAAAGTGCACTCTTATCAATACTGTTCAGTAATGAAGGAAGTGGTAGAAATAATTGGCGAGGGAAGTATGAAAGCAATGGTGTTTGCGTATGACCGGATGGTATAATCCAAAGAAATATGCTATAGATAAGTTCGATATGGGCTATGAAGTGGTGGAGTGGTATGGAATTAGGTTTAGTCTAATTTTGCATTAGATTCTGATTACGAAAAGGAAGATAACCATATGCACGAAGGTGTGATAGTAAAATGGGAGAATTTTAAGATAGGCCCTAGTGAAACGTTTTAAATACACTGGAAGTGTGATAAAAGTAAGTGGACGAAGCAGAAAATAAATCAGTGAGAGAGAGAGAAGCAAACATAAGCTTTTTTTCAAACGTGTGAGACGTATAATAATTGTAAACAGGAATGTGCCCAGGAAGTGTAAAGGAGTGGTCTACAAGACGTACTTCATACCAATATTGACATATGCAGAGGAAACGTGGGTGATGAAGGAAAAGGATGAAAGTAAAATTCAAACCTGTGAACTGAAATTTTTGAGAAATACTTTAGGAGTAATAGTATGAGAAATTAAATGGCGATATGAGTGTCTTGGGAGGACCCAGTGCAGATTATGATGGCGAATGCATGACTAAAATGGTACTGCCCTGTGAGATTATTGGAGGAGAAAAATATACTAAAAAAGATACTGAATATTGAAGTGTGAGACTGGAGACTAAGTGGAAGACCAAGGGACAGGGGGCTGAAGAAAGTTTAAATAACCTTGGAGCAAAGAAGAAAAGACTGGGTCATTGCAAGGAAGAAAGTTGGTGTTAATAAAGGGTATGTTGAAGAGGTTTATGTTCTAAACAGACCCGGCCAATGGCTGGAAACTGTTAATTAGGATGTTTATGATGATTTAAAATTATTTCTTTATTTGAAATAAATTAAAAATATATAATTTGATTGTATTTTATTTTCATTAATGTCAAACAATTCCAACTGATGGCTAGAAGTATCTAACGATAAGGTTATCCAGGCTTCAAGTCAAAAATACTAATTTTTCCAATAATTTGAAAAAAAAATATTCCTTTTAATGATTTTAAAAACTCTATAAACTATAATTTTTAAGGCTTTTAGATGTTAAGTACCCTTTTTAAATTCAAATCTAATAAAAAAATGTTTATTTTATTAAAATACTTTTTCTACTTATATTTTAATTTGTATTAATATATACAGGGCTAGCCACTATTCTTTTTTTGTGAAAGTTTTTAGGAATGGCGTAATAAATGTTCATAATGATTATATTTTCAAGTTATGCATTTCGTTTACTCTGAAGGGTATCATTCTGACTTTAACAAATATTTTATTTGCCCTATATTATAAGATGCACAATGGTATAACTTTTCAACTTATTCGTGCTATCTTTCATATTAATCTGAGCATATATATATATATATATATATATATATGTATATTTTATTTTTTTAGTTGAATAAATATAATTTACATTAAGATTATCAACTGTTTATAACTAATAGTATGAGTATGTAAAATTCCTGAGATTTACCGGTCTCTCTCGTTGCGCACACACACACACACATACACAGACACACATACACACACACACACTAGACTTACGAATTAAACAGCATGCGTAAGATTCTTAGCATTACACTTGTAATGATATAGAATTCTTGCAAGACGGAGAACCATGCACTCAGAGTAACTTAGGTGCAAAAGGGTCGAGAATGAAAACATTCTAACAAACAGGAGGTAAATGCGGGCTATTAACCAACAAGAGAATGATGAAATAAATAGAACAGCTAGAGAGGATAGGGAACCATCACACTAGAGTTCCGTAGACAATTAAATAGAGAATATTTAATGAATAAAATAATTGTTTATGTTCTCAGGTTGCTAGATTTTTTAATTGTTTAGCGTGGTGATGCTGGAGGTATATATTTCTTATTTTAAAATATTATTAAATTTATGACCCATGACAAATTAGTTAGATTTTAATTAATAATGTCATAATCTTAAGGTCTGTAAGTCCCCATAGAGGTTTATATTACATGTTCCTTTTCAGAAATTAATAGCTCAGTGGAGAATATAATGTTATCATGATTAACTATATATTCTATAATTAGCCTGAGATTTATTAAGCCCAGTCAGGCATATAGGGCACTTTCTGATTATGCATTTTTAAAACAATATTATTTTATTACTAAAACATTTCCACAAAATAAAACCAAACTGTACAATTAATTATTTTTTACTATTTTTATATAATGAATTTATATTATTATTGATAGTTATTATTATTATTATTATTATTATTATTATTATTATTATTATTATTATTAACACAACTTCTTACTACCCTTTTGAGTTGTACGCACCTACGCTAATGTGTAATGGTAGGGTGATTGTGAGATGAAATGAAGGACCTACAGTTTAACCTGGGATCCAGACCAGGGTGGAGGCCTGGCATTTCACACATTCACAAGATGTGATTATAACACTTCTTGTCAGAGGTGAAGGAAGGTTTTTTTTAATCCGATAAATCTGTGCTGGATCCGAGGATTGAGCCCCGGACTCCCAACACAGAAGTCTGATAAAAACTTGACAACATAACACTTTTGGTCACTTCGTGCATTAGTACTGGCTCTTACATATAATTAACTAATACATTATAGAATAATGGGAAATAACACTGTAATATTATTCAAGGGTTATGTTCCTTAACTTTCACATTTAACAATGATATCCATCGAAGAACATGAAATTATAAATTATATTTTGTGAAAGAGGGCGATATAGTTTATCTTTATATTCTTTAATATGGAAAAAAAAAGCAAATTAAATTGGGGACTCATTTAAAATACCTCTACAAAACGTTATATTGACTCAGAAATACTGGTTTTGAATCGAACATAGCCATTAGTGTGAGAGCTAGGATTTAAATTTACATTAAACATTCTTCAAGCAGAACATTCTATAACTGGGATCGAAAACTAGAAATTGAAATTGGTGCAAGTACTTTAAAAAGGGAAAGATAACAGAGGCAGTTTCCTATTGATTAGTACTTAGCATATAAAACCAATCCTTTGTCTGGTTCAGTAATGTTGGGAGATAGATATTGTAAATATATATTGAATAAGTGGTCCAGTCTCAAGAAACAAGTCTATATGATATGGAAATAATGAATAAATGCTGATATTTTAATATGTGGTGATTCACAAAACCTCAGGAATTATTAATAACATTCTTAAATTTAAAACTGTTGGGAATTATTTAAATAATTTAATTTAACATATTTAATGTAATTAATCTCAAATTTCTGGTAAAGATGGTGTGGCCAACTATGACTCAGCATTATATCCGGCTAGGTAACTTTGAATCATTACTTTACACAATATGTGGCGTTTTGTCATTAATTTCTGTGCCTTTTATTCTAACTCATAGTTCTGTTTTATTATAATTCATTTGATTTAAAAAGTATATAATATAACATAAAATAATGCTTACCTACAACTATTTCTATATTTAAATTTAAATTCCTTAAGAAATTAAAAACTAGGCATAGTTATATTTGTGTCAGTAAAGGGACGTTCTCAATCTGATTATATAAATATATTTATATATACAAACTTTTCTTCTGTGTTTACATGATTTGTAAAAATGTTCTACTTGTGTGTGGACATCTGATGTTTGTATACATTTGTTGCTTCAGTAAACAGTTCTGGCGTTTGGACGTAAAAACTTCGAACTAATGATTATTCCTTGATGTTGAGATTTCTATATGATATAAAGCTACACGTTGAGAATTAATACAAAATTATCAATAAATAAAATAAAATTACATTTATGTCTGTCTCTAATCACAAGAAAATAGTTAAAATAAATGCAAAGTAAATATATATTTTTTTATCAGATTATATTTAAGTTATAACGTACCAGCAACGGTATCACCAACGAAAAGCTCATATATTAGGTATGAGGTTTCATATCTAAATAAGTGATGTCATTTCTCAACATATTGAATAAAATTATGTTTATTTGAGCGAGATAAAACACAACATTATAAAGCACACTAATTAATTAATGTTTTCAGCTCAAAAACAACATGAAAACTACTTTATATTTTTCAATAATATTAATTGTGGGATATAATTAAATCTGATATTTGAATTAAAATTATTTCAATAGATGTATTTAAATTACTAAAAGATTACCTACAAAAATATATTTGGTTTAACATTTGTAAATATTTGTCTTTATGTACTCTGTAAATCAAGTAATTTATTTTCTTTAGATATTATAAGAAATTCAACACTTTGAAAAAATTAATAATAAATTTTTATACATTAATAACCACATATATTTCTATTAAAACATTTTACCTAAGAAATAATGTATGGCTTGTATGTTTTGTGGTTATAAAATATGTGTAATTCTAGCCTTACTCTTATTTAGATATAATAAGTTTTATTAAGGCTTTCCGTAAGCGATCAGTGTTCAAACTCACATTCATATAGGTCTAATGTATCCTCAACATTTCTAAATAAAAAATTTGTCAAAAATAAGTTTATACATACGTTTTAGCTCAGTTTTCCAAAATTGAATTTAAGATATGTAAATATTAAATCAGAATAGTAAAATATTTTCTACAGATTTAATTTTGCCAAATAATTATTTTTTAATTGTTTATCGAGTAAAAAGTGTCTCGTTTACTAAACAAACATTTTTCAAATAAATATCACTTTTTGTAGAAACAGAGAGTTAAATTTTATCAAGATCTAGACACGTAAGATAAGGGTTGAGAATAAATGAGGTGATATTTTGGTCATAATATTACATTATTCTTCAAAATCACATTTAATAACTAGTCCAAATATACATAGATAGAATTGTATCAATTAAATTAGCATTAAGTATTGAACAAACCATTAAGAGAGTGAATCGTTACCTGAATATTGTATACATATAAAAAAGCACCAATTCAAAATATGAATATGGGATGAATATACGTAATTGGACCAAGAGTTGAATGTTTGCAATTTTTTTTAAATTTAACCAAAATATTTTATTTCTAAATAAAAACATATTTGATTTGATTTAAATAGTATATTGTAATGAAGTTAATTTACAATATATTAAAGCTAGTATTTCATAAGGATATGTATTATTTATTAATATTGATTTAAATTGTTTTAAAAATCTACAACAGGAAACAGAAATGTCCTGAGATGAGAATTCTTTGTCAACGGTTGAATAGCTATAATCTTTTAAACTAACAAAGTTTATAATTAATAGCTTATACTAGTTATTTCACAAGTTTCAGTTTTTAAACCAAATCCATCCCATGTTAGCTATAGTTAAAAAGACCGTTAGTTTTAGCCTATATATCAAAATTACTCGTAGTCCAGTTTCTCCAAATACATTATTAGAGACAACTAGGAATTATGTCTAAAAAATATTGCAGCCTACATTATAGTAATGGTAACTATGTTAATTTAATGAAATAAAAACAAAAAACCAATTATTTATTCAATCAATTTGAAGTTGTATCTGTGAGATCTTTTATATTTCAACCAACACTGGAAGCTCGCCATTGAAACACTTCCATCCAAACTTTACATGACATCCAATCTCCTTATCCATTTTCACATTATCCTCTCACTGACGTCTCGGCCTACCAAGGGGTAATCAAATGGATCCTCAGATGTATCAACTAAATTCAAATAAGTGAAAAATGACAACCAGGACATGGTAATCAACCAAGTACCTTTGGTTTTGCACTCCAATACTCTTATAACTGAGCCATCCTGGTTCGTCTCGTATACAGATACTTTCACCAGTTACCACGTACACATGATATTTGGAATGGCCGCCATATTTGTGTCCTGCATGGATTTTCAAGTTGCTCCCTATCTGAAAAGGTCTCTTTTCATATCATATATGACTACAAAAAGTGGCATATTCCAATCAAAAAGTGCAGCTTTACAGCTTCATTTGCTATGTACCAGACGTACTATAAGTATCTTCTAAGGGGTGCTGATTTATTATTTTAATATCTGATTCAAAATATACTTATCCTATATTTAATTACCATATGATCTTTCATAGCTAAAATATTATTTAGGAAACGCCACTTTAGATTTGAGGAGTCCAAAAATTACTTCTGATAGGATTTATTATAACTTTAAATAATTACCTTCAAAACTGAGATTATTTAAAATGTATACAACATAGAGAAAACTCACTATTCTTTGAATATTTATGTTGATGCTGTGGTATTCAACTAAAATTTGCTTATTACAACTGAATAAATCTTTATTTAAAAAACAAAATTTATAAATATGCATCGGTGGTCACATAGTCAACGGCGTCATTATCGTGAATGACTGGATTTCCAGTGATGGAGCCAGTCCTGATCGGGTGTTTATTTCTTTAATGGTTTCTCACTCTCCCTCAAGGCATATTCATGTACACTTACTCTAAAATTTTAGCTAGCACATTCATGTTTGACTAGCTTAATAAATATATATGAGTATAGCCCAAACGGTTATTATGAAGCAAGAAATAAAAATAATTGAAAATCATCTATATCCATATAAAAATATTTGTTTATGTATCCTACAATATATAAGAGCAGGGGTAATATATAAATGTATGTAATTTAGGTTAAATGTTCAGAACTAATATAATTTGAAAGGATGATGTATTTGCTTGAAAGGGTGTGGTTCGGGCAGATTATTAATTAACAACATATGTTCAACCATTCTTAAATCACAATTAAGTAATTAATGTGTTTATTAAAATCATTAACTTATCTGTTCAGGTGGATCTTGGTTGGTTTTTGTTAAAAGTTTTTTCATTCTCCCTGTATGCAATTGCAAGTAAACCTACTCTAAATTTAGCCTTCCTCATCCCTAACTTAGTAACGTAATTAGTGAAAATGCATCTGAACAAGTAATAAGACGTGATGACTAAAAACAATAGCTTATTCATACTAAAACAGTTATATTATAATGTATTGCATATTAATAAGATCCTTAGGAACTGTTCTATCACTAATTAAATTATCAAGTCGTTCTTTATTTTATATTAAAAGAGAGAAAGGGAACTCTAGTATTTGACACAGTCTTTTGTTACTGCTTTGTATTCAGCCTGCAGAGTAGATCCTTTACTTTATAATCTTCTTTCATATCGCATGCATTATAAATAAAGGTCCTTTTCCGAGGATGTAGAAAAAATTAAGGATAATTTCAAACAAGCGAGTTTGCTAGAGATTAATATAATTAAATTTTGTCCTACATACCACGGTATTCAAAGCTTTTACCATGAGGAAATGGTTTTCAAAATAAATCATAACCATCCTTCAAACATAACACGCCCACTTGAATTTCTAAAAACAAATTATAATATTTTATCAAAATATGTAAAGGTATGGTATCTTGTATACTTACACAGAAGTACGTTTGAGTATTATGTATTTACGCATTTAGTTTTAAAATATTTAAAACAATGTAATGAGTGCACAAAATCATATCAAACGGAGCTTTTTTAAACTTAAGTTACTACTATATTTAATACCTGTTTCTGTCATAAAAATAATCAAAGCATTGAATAGGTTTCTTTTTAAACTATTGTCGAGTTAAATATTTAACCCTGAAGTTTGTATAACTATAGTAAACGTACCTTTTATATTATTCACCAGTCAAGGTTTCATAAAATAAAATATTTATTATAATTAAAGCTAGAAGTGATTGTCTGAAAAAGTCATTAAACTTGCATTAAGAAAAACTAAATGTTGGCCTATATTAGACTGTCCTGTTTCTATCCACACTTCAGTAATATCTGATATTTTAAAATATATTTTCTCTGTAATTCACTCTCATACACTGATATCTGTGAGTGCATGTTTATATCAATGTCATTTATCATGGCTTGAATACTCCCCTTTCTTGGTTTAACACATAAAATTCAATATCCTTCCAGTAATAGGATTTCAATTAATTATTCACGGATCTAATTCTTGATTGTCATCAAAATTAATAACTTACAAGTAATTTTATGAACATTAAACCTCACTCCCTCCCTTCAAAAATACTAAGTATATTTTGTTAAAATGTTCTCATTATCTTTTCAAGGTTGATCAATCAATACAGAAATCAAATGAATACTATATTTATATAGGATAACAAATCTTCACGTGGGTTATTAATTAGGCCTACTGTTGCATGATCAGACTTTTGCAAAAGGCTTTGTTTAGTTGGTTATACATTATTAATGTTTAGGGAATGGACTTCATTATTGAGTGAATAGGTTTTAATAAAAACTCTATCCTTCATGAGGTACAGCTACTTCATCAGAAGTGAATTGGGTGTTTTTACAATCATTGTTAGTAAATAAGTTTTTAAACATTTACCTTTCAGAAATAAAAATCAAACAAAATATCTAATTGCCAATACAATCAAATAGAAAATTATTAATAACAATAAAAAACATAGCTAACATATTTAATTAAAATAAATTAAAGATAAATTCTTTACTGACAATGATTGTAAAAACTCTCAATTCACTTCTGAAAAAGTATCTGTATCTTATAAAGTATTACTATAAGTATTATTATAAAGTACTATTTATCAATGTAAAAGCAGAGAATGGTATCACAATAATTCTCATTAATCGTGAAGATTACATTTCAAAAACTATGGATTTCCTAAACGACATCTTTGAATAGAAGAATGATCCTAACAACAAAGGTCACAAGGAAATCAATAATATTCTAAGAAAAGTACCATCAATATTTACTTCAAAAGACAACTTCAAACTGTTCAACACGAATTCCATACACTGTTATTGGTTTGAGGACGTTGCGTTGATCCAGGAGTTTGCTTTACCTCGGGCAGTTGATCACTCTACTGCCTCGAGCATGTCATGGAGAGACCACTTGGTTCACAGGTCGTATGGAGTGTGGAGAAATGGTTTTATACAGATAAGTAGGAAGGTAGTGACGTATACAGGAGTCATCTGGATGGTACTGAGAGGAACATGGTTACAAAATATTACAAAAACCCACAAAGAAATTGCCTGACAGGGAAGATTTTTTTCTAGTTGAAATTAATTTATTGAATAAAATAATTAATGGGTCTTAAATACAACTACGTACATCATTGATCAGTGGTTAAATTTTTAACCCATCTTTGTATTTTACCTATTAAGCTTTCTTAATTCTAACATGTTACAATATACTATTTATAATATAGTTAACTAAAAAAGAGCTCTAGCACTGCAGTCCAGAAATAAAGAAGAGCTGCGGAAATAATGGACCATAGGGAGAAGATATGACATGAAATACAAACATTGAAAAGTTAAAAGTATTGACGATTTCAAAAAATTAAGAGCCACTGACAATCAAAATTTAAAACCACAGGTTAGAGAGCATAGAGAAGTTCAAGTACTTGTCAAGCCTGCTGACAAAGAATACCTGCTACACTAAAAAAAATAGGTCAAGGATCGCCATAGCAAAGGAAGCTTTCAATAAAAAGAAATTACTGTTGACAAGCAAGTTAAGTGTTTAACTGATGAAGAAACTGATGAAATGCTAAATTTAGAGATTCACGCAGTATGGAGCAGAAAATTGGACTCTCAGGAAGATGGAAAATAAATACTTGGAGAGCTTTGAAATATGGTGCTGGAGAAGATCAGGTGGGCAGACAGGGTGACAAAAGAACACATCCCAGGGAGAGGGGGTGAGAAGATATCCATTTTGGATATGATTCTTAGGCGCAAAGCAAACTGGATCGGGACACATCCTTAGGAGGAACGGTCTTCTGTATGACGTCATAGAAGAAAAGTTTGGGGGAGAGAGGTGTTTAGGAAGAAAGAGGATTCAAATATTGGGTGACTTGAGGGAAATAAGAAATTTCTGGGAGATAAAAGAGGAAGCAGAGAAAAAGTCGCTTTCAAGACGATTATTACAAGAGAACGGTGGACTACGTAGATACAATAGCACTTAACAGATAAATAAATATAAACATAAGAACATTCCATCTAGGCCTCTAAACAAATCTCCCAAAATCTCTTCCCTTAGCCGCCACTGCAAGGACCTATCAAATTCCATGCACTATATTTCCTTGAAGGCAAACCCCTTACTAGATACTCAGCTCTAGTTAATATTTGACTGGTTAGTCAATGGGTGAGTAAAACACTTTAAAAAAGAGACAACTAGAACTAGGTTAAGGACCCTTAAAACCAATTATGGAAATCTACTCCCAAAATATCTCTCTTTTACCTGTGTATTACTCTCATTATACTGCGGAATAATCAAGAAAAAAACACTATGAAGAATAGCATAAGGAGAAATATTGGTTTATTGGTTGGGAACCAGACAGTGAGAACAATGTTTTTACTATTCACAATACTTTGTAAATAATTGTAGTTATTAGTAAACCGTGTCATATTCTTCCCTAACTAAAGACGTATGTGCTAGGTACAGGCTAGAACCAAGATATCATAACTAGTATAAACAATTATCAAATAAAAAGAAAAAACTCGATATTATTATTAATTTTTATTCATTTAATAATATAATATTTTATTTTGGTTCATACTTGATACTAAATATTATTAGAATTATAGAAATTTACTCTTTATTGCTATTATACTATTATGTTTAGCAAAACTTTTATATTATATATGTGAAAAAAAAATCATAATATGCCAATTTGATATTAATTTTTTTTAACAAAGAGATCAGAATGAATTATGGTTCCATATGGTATTCCATGTTTATTCCAATCGTAACAGTATATTTGCTAGTTGATAAAATTTAATATTTTTATAATCATCAAATATCTGTTGTCCATGAAACAATAGTCTCTAAATCATGAGTGCAGCTTTGTTTTGAAATATTTGTAGAAATTGTGGAGAGAAAGAAAACTTGTATGTTTGAAGCTGAAAATGTATTAATCTGACTCATTTGTAGATCTAGTTGAAAATAACCATACAAAATGTTTGGTCTGATACACTTTAAATCTGTAGGTTTATTAACTCTTATTGAAAGAATAAAAAATATTTCTAGTTGAAGTAAAAACTTGCACAGGACTTTTGGTTTATTCATATATCATCGGGTGTCAAAAATATGATCACTATTTTAAATGGCTGCATAGGCACGGAAAAAACTTAGCTAATTTTAAATTTAACCATATTCCGTGTCCACGCGGATAAAAAGTTGGGCTCATCAGTACAGGTTTGCCAATGGTCACGTAAATGTGTACGGAGGGTGATTTATTTAAATGCACTGTTCCTTAACGAAAATGTAGCTATATTTCTTATTAATTATAACTTTCTCATTCCTACCTCTCTGGATCATTACAATTCTGGACCGGTAGTAAGATTCGTTGAATAGTAAAGTACAATTTGCCGGAAGTTGTTAGAGATAGTCAAAACCATCCTCCAAGAGACATTGTTAGTAGCTTCCCCCTCATTTATTTACTTGGAGTATTATATGAAATAAATAGTGGCTAAGTGATTTTCAATCATTTATAAATAAATGCAATTGCAGCCTATTGAACTTCAACAAATTGTACTTCTTTTAGTCCTAATTCCTTTAGATATTATAAATTAACTTTCTCGTAAGATATTCATAGTAAAAATAAGGTAAACAAATAAGTCAGTTGGTAGTGTTTTAAAATGCTAAATTGATTGTTCAGAGTTGGATTCGCACCTTTGTCGAATTCATATGAATTATTAATTTTACCTATGGTCTCCCTTTCCACAGAAATCAAATATAAAATACATGTTGTGTCTATTTTCAAATAGAATATTATTGAAAGTCGATATCTGATATAATCATTCAGTTAAGAAACTACTCCAAATTATTTAAATTGAAAAATTAAACTTTACCATTAGAAATAATATACATGCTATAACTGTGTTCCGAGCTTATATAATATATGTGTAATGTGTCTGTATAACAGTACACACCACTATCTCCTAGTAAAATGTCCGACGAACAGTGGTCGTGGTTTGATTTGTGTGCATAGTCTTGTAACCATGGCCACGACATTCATTGTGGTGCATCGCTCGGCCACCAACTCTCCCTTGAGCATATAGACCTACCTTCAAAACTGATCATACTGCACATCTACATTATGATAATAGGCCTACAATGGTTCTGAATATATGACAACCTTAATCGTAGATAGTTAGTTTAACCCCTGGACTTCAACAGGCCATCTTAATTTACCATTTATTTTTATCACCACGTCTTATTACCTGCTCAGGCCTGACATATATGATAATTGTTACAATGGGCTAGGGATGAGAAAGGAGGTATTTTAGAGGTAATCTATCCGCATTTACATGGAAGGAAAGTATAAAAACTAGTAAGAAAAACCCGACTGAGATTCAAACTCCTATCTACCCGTTTTAAGCAGACCATTCCAACACTATAGAATGCCCTAGACTAGTGGTATATTAATATTAGTTTGGGGGGGNNAAAACAGGCTCATTTTTAATATATGATTATATATAGAAAGATAAATCTAGCAACTTCCCTGTATATGTATACTTGATTAAGGGTATAAACAATAATGTAATACAGAAAAATACAAATATATAATGTTCGTAATTATTTATGATAATTTAAGTGACAAGAGCTATCAAAATTTAAATTAATAGTATATAATATATATGACATATTATATTATAAACTTGAGAATGTTGTTGAAATACTTGATATCCATCCCAAATAAAAAAATTACTGATAATAAAATTCAAACATTTAGGTGAGTTCTGTGAGAGTTCGTTTTTAGATGAAATTATTTATAATGTTATGACTTTAAAAACATTAAAAAAACAAACTAAAATGAGCGTGCACCTTAGATATGACAAAACTAACATATTTATCGATTAAATACAGCATTTAAGCTATGCATCAGTCTTAATAAATATTGTTCTCGTCAAGTAATATTTTAATATCCATAGCAAGTGTTCAAAATAGTGGCCCCTAACGTCATTGCAATGATTGAGGTGGCGTATCAATGACTGGCGTAATCTTTCGAAAACACGTGGTGTTTCTTTAACCTTATCACATGCAGCACCCATCCTGGCTAACAGATCTTCCTCGGAATCAATGGCTGTCTCGTACACCAAAGCTTTGAAAAATCCCCACAGAAAGATGTCTACTAACAGATTAAGGTAAGGAGAGCGTGGTGGCTACGCTACAGCTATACTGGTTGCCTACCTGGCAGGAATTAACACTTGTCTTTGAAATCAAACATGCATGATTATCTCGGAAACGGGGAAAGATAGACAGTTTTTCCAAGACACCTTTTTTTGTTAATTCTTGCTTCATATTTTGTAATCTTAAGTTAAAGTTAGTAATACTTACTCTGTCATATTTTATTGGAGAAAAAAGTGTTACAACCCCCCTCTTTTACATGATGAGGGTGGGTTACGGTAAAAACACATTTAGTTTATTAATGATCAAGGTTTCAATAAGTAGTATACAAAGATTTGTTGTAATACCTTAATCAGTTTTCATAATATTTCACATAATAGTCATTTTTAGCTCTATGTTTGGAGTTGAATACCGCCCTTAATATTCAAGATGGACCCTAGGTTGCTGTTATGAATTATTATATTTTCACCCAAGGAATAGCCTGCCAAAGTTTGATGCAATGTTTTAGATACACGTTGTATATATATATATATATATATATCAAGGGGTTAGTGTGAAACTAGCGTAACTACAAAAAATTGTTTTTTCAGGTTTTAATATCATTGGGATCAACAATATAACTCAATAAATTGTTGTTTATAAGTTAGATACAAGTCTAACTACTTAGGTATTTGTTAGTGTCAGACAAACTTATCAAACTTATATTGCAGTCCCAGTGTTTTTAATGAATGGTTTCTAATTGTCTCTCCACTTGAATTCGAGCTCTTTTTCTGGAAGTGAGGAAAGCAACGAGAAACTACCTCACTCCTCATTTCCCTATTACGCCTCTTCAGCGCTGCCTAGGCTCTACAGTTGACTGACGGTAGAACTGTTGATGATCCAATCTACCCTCAGGTTAAGTACTATTCATTCTGCATTTCTTCAAATGCTACCTACCCAATTAGTGCAATTAATTACGAACTGACGGAACGCAAGACGTAATTCTGAAACGAATCCCAGCACTAACTTTAGTATTTATATTGAAGAGAGAGAGTAAAGAACTCCGTTAAATTATAACGTCTGTCCCTAGATGTCCTCCAAATGTTAGCGAGATGAACAAATTAACAAACTATCAGAGATTGCAATACCTGGGGACAAATAAACACATTTGTGATGCAAGGTCGAGACAAGGTATCTTCATATAAAGGGTCAAAAGTGAACTGTGAGCAAGAGAGATAGCAATACGCAGACAAAGTACAAATAATATTAGAGATACAAATATCTGCGAAAGAGTGAGAACACCACAGTTAAGGAGGTTAATTAATTGACAATGTTTTAATTATGTTCATTGCATGATTATTAAGTATAAGTATTCTCATAGACAAGATGCGTCAAACCATTTGGATCATAAGGGCGGCATTGAGAATCTCAGATACGCATGAGTCAACACTCCAAAAAACTATATAGCATCAATAGATTAGTTAAATATAATTCCAACTTAAAACTTATCTTAATATAAAAATAAGAAAATAAGAAAGATCCTTACCAAACAATAAGTCTCACCTCATTTTTTCCCCCAAAATTTGAAAGATTTTAATTTGCACGTGCTATAAATTGTTTGCTGAAGTGGCTTTCATAATTGTTGTTAATAGGTTTGTCAGTAAGTGGTGATCTTTCATGTTTTTGGTTACATTTCATGTGAACAAACCACTATCAGCACAAGCGCGTGCTGTCAAACACTGAAAATACTGGGCGGGTAGATTCTGGGAACTGACCCATGTTCAGGAAAGAGTTAAAATTTAGTACATCATATTCCCAAATATCATATTTTTAAAGGAAATATTTATTTGACGTTTATAAGAAGAACTATAGGTTATCATTGTTTAATAGTTCTTCTTAAAGTCCGAGGGCTACATAAAGACATGGATAGGGCTGAGGGTTAGAACCGGATTCTA
Source organism: Timema monikensis (assembly GCA_902151445.1). Taxonomy (NCBI): domain Eukaryota; kingdom Metazoa; phylum Arthropoda; class Insecta; order Phasmatodea; family Timematidae; genus Timema; species Timema monikensis. The sequence continues at coordinate 37,602 of CABFVZ010002745.1, forward strand.
TTTTTTGGAGGAAAGTGTACTCTTACATGTGGTAGGTCAGGGTAAGGCTTCTTAAAAGTTCAAACACAAAACATTGAACACCCCTTCAAAAATTTAATGAGGATTAAGACCTGGTTGAGGTTGTAAGTATTATGATTTGTGTAAGACTCCAATAGGCTACTAATCAAGACATTGAAGAACCTAGCTAGACTCGGCTTCAGGTTCATCCATTCTGGTTCGAGCCATCGCCTTTTGTACTGATGGTGATTGTTACTCAATAAAGTTTTACACTCTGCCTTCACGCAAATGTAGATCCACTTAAAGGATGGATAGCTTGTACGGATATTCAGATGCTGTGTAAAGAGAAGATAATATTTAATAAAAGCCTCATAATAAGGAAGATAGTAGAAAGTTTCTCCTTCTCCAGCTTTTGTTTCGAACTGTTTACCTTTTCTTGATACTATGAGACCCTTCATTATAGAGAGGATTTAAACATAGTCTGTTATGTGAAGACAGGACTCAGGAACATCAGTGATGTAAGGGATAAAAGGAGGGCGGGGTGGGGGTAAGAGAGGCCTCGTGAACATCAAAACATTGGTTGAAATGTTCAGACTCACTCCCACCATTGTTTTGTAACATGTCCCAGTGACTGACAAGCTCCAATTTGAAACAACTTTCCTTGGAAACTAACAATGTCAAACTTCGTAGAAAAAATTATGCGTCTTTTCATGAGAATACATTTTTACTCTTGAATAATATGATTTTTTCACCATCTCTTTGGATCTAAAATCAGATGTGTTATTTCAGGATGATTGTAAATGTAGGTCTAGCTTAGAGTAAGTAAACCAGTCTAATATGAAGCTCCATAATTCTCGATATTTAACATCTGAGAACTTAGATTGCGTCTTTAAGTTGTGAACATTCTATAGTGTGTATAGAGTGAATAAAGTAATGAGAGGTGAGTTATAAAACTATTTAATAAACTATTAGAAATTTTAATAGGTAAATTTGGAGAGATACATTTCAAATAAACTATAGATATCTACTATTGGAAAAAATAAATACCTCTATAATATTTTAAAAAATATAAACTAATTATTTTAAAAACTATAGGACTCTATCATTGGGAAAAACTATAGAAATCTACTATTGGAAAAACCTTTAGCAATCCAATATTGGAAAGAATTATATATATTACACAAAACTCTAGAAATTACCATTTGGAAAAAATAAAAAATGTACTAATCAAAAAAACTATAGATATACACTATTAAAAAATTATAATAAATATACTATTGGAATAGACTATATATTATATTGCATAAAACTATATATATCTAGTTTTGGAAAAAAACTACAGAAATTTACTATTGTACAAACTACAGAAATCTACTTTTGGAAAATATATAAACATGTAAGTTCTTTTCGGAAAACTATTGAAATAAATTATTCGAAAACTTATTATTGGTAGAAACGATTTTTGGTTAACTATTTGAAAATACTATAGCAAGTAAATAATTATTGCTGTAGAGGTGACGGAATCCTGATATCTAAGAAAGTTATATTGGTTGCCTATAGCATATAGTTGGCCTTTTGTAAATTTAATTCAGCTTGGACATAAAATATAAATTGGAAATCGACCAAGAACAGTTTTCATGTATGTGTTGTGTCTAAGTTGACTTTTTTTTAAAATTTATATGACAAAATTATCATAAATTTTTGATTAGGACTAATGAAGTCATTTGGTTTAAGATTACAAGTCTGTTTTCATTGTTTTTTTAAATATTGGTTTATAATCTTAAATGATGACAATACTCTCATAAGGTTTTTATTCCAGATTAAGTGAATTATTTTAAAACTACAAGTATTTTTTATATTTACTTTGGCTAAGAGCCTCAATTTCGGGGCATAGTGGAAATTGAAGAGGCTCTTAAATGGGGGTATACCCGTATTCGTATAAAATCATAATGCATTTATTACCAAAATATTTCTTCGCTGTCATTTTTAGGTTTTATAACCCCCATGATCTGAAATTAATCACTTTTAGTTTTGCTGATGGTAAATTTTCTGTCCACCAGAGTCCGCTATATCCCAAAATCTTCAAGCTTTAAGTATTACGTAACTTTAGTACACCTACCCTTTACTCTGGCAATGGCAGAAAACAAATTTTATCTTAGTGTTAACAGCGGTCCCTATACATATAATAAACTAACCCAGGAACTATTAGTCCAACATTATTGTGAGATAAATTAAAGGCCTTTAAAATAAGTAGGCAAATTGGGATATCTTTTAGATTTTTTATAATCAATATGGCAGCATGCGAGATAAAATAACTGAAAAATCTTCTCCCCCTGCCACTCTATCTCAGAAACTAATGAACAAAAAAAAAACCTAAATAATCTATAGTAGAACATTTTCATGACCCAAACAACAAATAAAAGATATTTTTTACATTAATTAAAATTACTCAAATATAAATTTTCATTTTTTAATGGTATAAATTTACTTCAATTTATTTTTTATGGTAAGATTTGAATTAAAAATTAACCTAAACGTGTATACTCACATGTTTCCTCTTATTGATTCCTAGTAAATGACAAAATTGTAGTTAACATCTGCATACAATGAATTGTGATACAATTAACTACTGCGTGGAACACTCGGCGTATCAAATTTCGTAATTCAGAGTGGCTTTCGTTTTTGTTTTTAAAATTTCCCGATCCCGTTCCCGAACTCGATATTTGGAATCATTTCTTGTCCCATTCCCCTCCCAAAATAAAAATGCCATTCCTATCAGCTATGTCTAATAATTACACGTCTGGACTACATTGTACAATGCACCAGTAAGATGGGTATGAGGGGACGAGAATATAAGAGGAAATCCATATTTTAACAATTTGTATAACCAAAACATTGTTGTCGAAGTAAATCCAATATTGCTTCAGTAAAAATGTTTATTTTTCTGCATAGAGTGATTTCAACAGATCTTAAATATTTGCTATGGGTTACGCGGGGTTTTAAAGATAATTCTCTGCTGCTGCACAAACAATAAAATGGTGTTAATATAATATGTTGTGAATACAACAGAAATGTATTACTTAGATCGTATCTTTCCTTTAGAAGTAAAGTGTTTACAAACACTCCTTTATTCGCTTGCACTTAAAAGATCAAATTTGTATAGTATTGAATAAGGTACATATTATATAATACACTAGAGTAGCGATTATCCATCCCTCCGGCCCAGTCTCGGTGCTAATTGTGTTTAGACTAAACTAAGTGGAACATATCAACAATAAGATATTTACTGAAGTTTTGATGCAATATAATATTATGCGCTCTATTTTCCCTTAGTATTTCTTCACAGATGATGTTCCAATTCCAAAATAGAGTACTCTATATAAAATATTTAAAAAATTAAATTTTATCTTATTTTTATGGTCCCCCTAAGATTACTGTATTCCTATTTTACATCGGAATCAGAAAAGGGCCAAATTCTATTAAAACAAAATTAATGGTTCTGTGAGACTCTGTATTATCTGGATTTTCCATTTTCCGACTCAGATTGCATCCGCCTTAGGCCGGATAATAAAGATCTAGTGTATGTATTTTACCAATTAATTTATTTAAAGTCATATAATTGAATCTCTTGTGTAAATATCAAATCAAATAATTATATATATATCATATATTTTTGAAATCGTCATAAAAGCTGGAGAATATCCCGGTGATCCCCTGATCCTGAGTGTCAGGCTCTTGAGTCTGGTTTAATGATAATGAGGATTTTGAGGATCGAATATTACTTGGGTATTTATAGAGTAGCTTCTCCTTGGTGGTATCCTGTTCTCATGTAATTATACTATGGGTTTACTTCTTGTAATATCATTATCATCCCTATAAATAATCGTAATTAATAGAATGCTTACAGCCGTATAAATGGCAGGATATCCTCTCAACAGCTTATATACGTGATTTCCTGGAAGTACATGAAAACGGTAGGAATATAATAACTATCTTTCAAAACTACAAACATATATTTTTTGTCTTAATTTTGACAGTAATTTACAATATTATCATTATATATATAATAATCCGTAAAAATCTACAGCCATAGTTATCATAACAGTACTTTCAAATATATTTCAAACCCTAAAGAACATATTGTAAGTATGTTTGACACGTAAGCCAAATACAGGAGAACATAATCTAGTAGCAAGTAGTAACCATAGTCCATTCGCCAGAGGAGTAATAGTAGCTGACAGCTCTTAAAAGTTAGACTTACTCTCATTTATCCACTCGCCAAACCATTACCATTATGATTTGCAAGATAATTTTGAGTGGTTTTTAAATTAAACAGGCAAAACTTCCACAACAAACAATTATTATTTAATTTAACCATTTTCACAGCATCTGATAGCTGTCAACTAACACTATTCTTATGGCGAGTGGATTCTAATATACGAATATCATGAGCAATCAGGGCATATATTGAGTTAGTCAGGATTCAAACACGGGAAGTCTGGTGTTAATAGGCTGCATGTGGATAAAGTACGAGTACAAATGGCTGCATTTTAGGTCTTCCGCCATCACAAATATCGCAAACCCTCAGAACTGTATCTACATTCCGGTACCCTGTTATTTGTACAATAAAGAATGTTACCTCAGATGAACTTGCACTCAATTACGCTGAATAATATGATGGAACTAAAGTAGCATTAGATTCTCTGGTGAAACAAAATGGAGGAACAATCATATCAACTATAATAACTACCAGTTACTCCATCTGGCCTAGCAAATTAATCTTGAAACTATGAAGACCAAGAAACCACTTACATTTTGCACGAAGGTAGCCCTCAGCTTATTGGGGTGCAGGTACACTTGGTGAAAGAAAATTCCAATTGGCCCCCCCAAAATCAAGGGAATTAAAAAAAAGTTCGAAGCCCAAATAGGCTAACAAGCTGAAATGTTTCAGGCATATATGTACTAGAGCGTATGTTTGCAAAAAGTAATTAGTGACCGAAAAATCCCATTGGGGCCACCTCCAAAATGGGAGAAAGGAGCTTGTAAGAAACCAAAGTCAAAAAATTATCCAAACCAAGAAAATCTGAACTTTTGCAGATAGGTTCTCCCTAACTTAAATGGGGTGGGGAGGGGTGGGAGTGGGGAGTGATACTAGAAAAACATGTCGTAATACTCTTGAAGCTCAGTAGACCTAGGAAGTTGATTTATTTTTCAGAGAGCTAGCCTATAACCCAAAAGAGTGGTGAGTACGTGGTGGCCAAAAATATTCATGGGGGGGGGGGAGGGCACNGGGAGGGCACCAACAGTTTTTTTTAGTAACAAAGTCAAAAATATCTTACAGGCCCGAAAATATAGGAATTTTGTGGTCAGATTTCCCCTGACCAAAAGAGTTTATGGATACATGGTGGACAAAAACTTCAAAGTGCGGCCCAAAAATTAATTTTTTCGACAAAAATGTAGAAAATATATCACAGGTTAGAAGGCCTGGTAAGTTGAAATTTTATAGGCAAAAATGGTACAGGGATGCTTGGTGACTAAAAATGTACATGGGGGCCCCAATAAAACTAAAAGGCACTTACAAAAACCAGTTGTTTATAGGAGGGGCAGTTTCACAATTTCATCATATTTTATCTATAATAGAGTCTTATTTTGGATCAAAAAAATATTAATTGGGTGTTTGATTATCTGATCACCCCTTTGTTGGTTACACGCCTCACTTTAATAATATATTACAGATAATTTACTCAGATTAGAATAGTAATATATTGTAAATGGTTCACAATATCAAAGTGTCCCAGTGTGGTCTGAGAGCCCGGAGTTATGAAACTTTGGGAGTCCTATTTTTTATTTTTTTAACTATCGCAGCAATTTCTGTGGTATGTATATTTTTACGACCCTACATACCGTAAAAAAAGATAAAAGTATGTTAAGCATCAGTTGGAGAAGAATGCCGAAAATATCATTGACTGATTAAGCCAAAAACGATTAGGTGTGCTCACAATAATACACGAAACAAAATGTTAAGACTCATAGATGGCTGTTTAGGGTACAAGCTAAGACACAATGAGTTGTTGAGAGTTGTAATAAAGGGTAAGCCAAAGGTCAGCAGTGAATACAGAATACGAGATATATTGGAGGAGGTTAATGATTATAGATATGGTATGGATAGAGAAAAAATCTTCGGACGGAGATATATGCAACAGCTCAGCAATCCATGTGCGGAATATAGAGGCATACTTAGTTATTGCGACCAGTCAGGATCTATACCATTATCATAAAGCAAATTTCATCGTAATATGAATCGATGTCCTAGTTTCACTTGTCAATGCATTAACGTCATATCGTCAGGTCATATTTGTACTTAACTGACGTAAACCAAGCATATGTAATCCAAATAAACACTTTTGAACATTTTATAATTAAATAAATCACAGAGCGTAACACAGTGGTAGAGCACCTATATTATTTGTGCGAGTAAGACGGACCTGAGGACTCTAAACAGTCGAGGCATAGTCAAAACTATTTTCAACCATTGTATGAGCGTGGGAACGTGAATCTCTGTAAAGCACGGTATGTCTGTTTATAATTAACTTTATACCTACCTAAAATTTGCAAATAAAATCTAGATAAATGTTCTTTTTTCTACTATTATTATTCAATATCCTGATATTTATAGTTTTAAAGGAAACAGGATCTTAAAATTGTTACAGATTACATTGGGTTTAATGTTTTGTGGTTACGGTTAAAGGAGGAGTCTTTGCCTGGGTTATTAGAATACCTCGGTTATTAGGAGACTTGGGAAAAACAGACCAATTTACCTCCATCACTAACCCATTTGGGTTACATTGTACTTTTATCCTAAATTTGACGTGGAAATCCAATGTTTCATATCTCCCATTTTAGATAATTTTAACGTGTCTATTAACAAAGGAAACCAATCTTTTTATCTTTGTAAAGCTCACAATGATAATTTACATACCAGATAAGAACATAAAAACAAAGAGAACTCTCAAATTAATTCGATACATTTTATTTTTAATTAACAATGAGTGGTCTCCATCTACAACGAGATTTATAAAATCAAAGTCATAGCATCGGAAAAAATGGATTGTTCCCTTTCTTTATACAAATATTCTTGAATTAATTCCAACCCATGTGTGTGAGTACAATACATTCGTGGAAAATAACAATTGTGTGTATTGGTGTAAATATAAAGTATATATTTTATATATCTATATATTGATACATACATTTTATATGAGTATATTTGTATATAATTACACCAAACATTTAGGCTGAGGACCAGAGACCTTGAAGAAAGAATAGTGACGTGAGAGATAGAAGGAGAGTGAAAAAAATTATATTTGAAGCTTTGTTAAACATGGATTTTAACCCAATCTCCCATTCATTAGAAAAGTGAGATGAGAACTACGGTTATACTGCATGTCCATCATTGATGATAGTTTTAAGTAATTGTGTAGCATTTGGCTACAATTGAAGAAGATATGAGTCGGAAAAAATAAACAAACTTACCCCAGCGCCTCTGGACAACAGGTCGGAGACAAAACAAAACACAACTGAGCGTAACTGAGCCGTGTGATCAACTGACTGAGCCCACCAATATTAAAACAGCGGCCACTAGAGTGCACTACAGACAACACATTCCTAAGAACTTAAGAAGGAAGAGATGCCTGCTCTAATCAAGCCCAGAACATTCCAGTTGTTTGGAGTTTGTTGTAGATGATAATGTTGTTACGCGTATCCCCTCCCTTGGTGATCCTAATGTGTTCCTCAAATTTGATCCTCTCCTTCCATGTTATCTGGATTTTATTGCACATATAGTGCCGGAATGGAACATGTCCGGCACTCTTGGACTTGGCTTTACAATGATAAGTACGTAGAAATAGCTACATATATTTAAAAATGTAAGAACATATTTCTTTTTGGCTTGATTAAATTTTATTTTTGTAATTCTTTTCTAAATTCTCTTTTTGGAATTTTATAATTAATTGTTTAAATGGGTAACTTAATAATCGTGAAAATATTATATCAATATTAAATTTAATGATGTTTGAGAACAGTCAAAGATTAGGATATCGAGATTTAGGTTTATTTTGGTGAGATTGATGTTTGTTAAGATTTTGTTGGAATATTACTTTTGACTTGATAGATAGAATTCTCGATAATAAGGTCTAATGTTTTGGTTTGATAACGATGATTTATTTAATAAATTTTTGCTGCAATGGGAAAAGTTTATCTTGTGGTTTTAAAGTACTCTTGCAAGTTTCTGGTTTCTTCATTATTTTGTGTAGACTTATTCTTGTAAAATGGGAATAGGAATTGAAGTCTTTAAATGAATGATAATAGAAGTCTTGAGGACTCACCTTTTTCAAGTCGTTGTTTATTTACATTTATACGTATTAATGAGATAGGTATAAAATTTGTATATATTTTTTTACTAGGGTCAATTTAGCATTACCTTACAATAAAGTTCCTTGTGGCTAATGATGATTAAAATAATGTTGTTTTATATTTAACTTTTTTAATGTATTTATATTAACCAGTCAGATTCATGATGACTATGATATATTTACCAACTCTTCGACTATCATTAATAGTTTTGTTTATATCATCATATATTGTTCTACCTGTTAATAAACATATATACATATATTCAATTATATTTTCTATGAATAAATACCAACAAAAGCAATTTTTTGTCTTAATGCTATGAATAGTATGTTTTTGTCTTAATGTTATGAATAGTGAAGATACCCTTAGGATAGATTTTTTAACATATGTGTTTAATCATCCTTTTTTCTTTTTTAGTAACATATATACTTTTGAGTACGGGTATCTATCATTCTCGCAACCAGATGAGTGGTGTTCTCTGAATTTCAAATGTTTGTTCTCAGACATTCGAAACAATTAATCAAGCTACTCACTCTGATTGTGTTTATAATATTGTTTAACTATTTGAGCCTTCTATTTTGAATTAGTTTGGTAAATAAGCTTTCAATTGATTTATTTTAAATGTATCATATTATTATAAGGTGTATAGTTAGCTCTAAATATTTGTATCAGCCTACGAAATACAAACTAACTCTAACCATAACAACAAAACTTGTAAATGCTCACTTTTTTTGCCCTGAAAGGTATCTTGACTCAGTGGACAGACACACTAGCGACTAAATCATTTCCAGACGACGATAGACTACGACCAAGTTGCCACCTATCTCTATCTTGAGCTAGTTCTATCCAGTTTGTCTCATTACACCCTATCCCTATCTTGGGATGATTATATCCAGCAGCCCTCATTACACCCTATCCCTGACTTGAGCTAGTTATATCCAGTTCACCTCATTACACCCTATCCCTATCTTGGGATAATTCTATACAGTAGTACTCATTACAACATATCCATATTTTGAGATAGTTATATCCAGTCCACCTCATTACACCCTATCACTTTCTTAAGCTAGTTATATCCAGTCCACCTCATTACACCCTATCCCTGTCTTGAGCTAGCTCTATCCAGTTCACCGCATTACACCTTATCACTTTATTAAGCTAGTTATATCCAGTTCACCTCATTATATCCTATCCCTGTCTTGAGATAGCTCTATCCAGTTCATCTCATTACACCCTATCCCTATCTTGAGCTAGTTCTATCCAGTTCACCTCATTACACCCTATCCCTATTCTGAGCTAGTTCTATCCAGTCCACCTCATTACACCCTATTCCTATTTTGAGCTAGTTCTATCCAGTCCACCTGATTACACCCTATCCCTGTCTTGAGCTAGTTCTATCCAGTCCACCTCATTACACCTTAGCCCTGTCTCTTGAGCTAGTTATATCCAGTCCACCTCATTACACCCTATCCCTGTCTTGAGCTAGCTCTATCCAGTCCACCTGATTACACCCTATCCCTGTCTTGAGCTAGTTATATCCAGTTCACCTCATTATATCCTATCCCTGTCTTGAGCTAGTTCAATCCAGTCCACCTCATTACACCCTATCCCTGTCTTGAGCTAGCTCTATCCAGTCCACCTAATTACACATTATCTCTTTAAAGTCAATTTTAATATGTGTGTCCTCCCCCCCAAATGGTCTCTTCCCACTGGGCTACTAGTCAGTACCCTGAAAAGGGTTCTAGAATCTTCTGTTCACGCTGCATTCCCTACCTGAGATCTGACAAACCTTTAAATACCTGGTGATGAGTAGAGGGCATGCAACTCATCATTAAGTAACCACATCCACTCTCAAATATATTCTTCATTTCTTAGAGAAAATATCTTCCAGATCACTCTGTTTTCAAATATACTAATTTTTTCTCTTAATGTAGGGTAATAGACCGTGTTTCACAACACTAAACAACGACCAGTAAAACTATTGTTTTATATGTTCTGACTTGTATATTTGTTGCCTACATGAGCGCTGTTTACAACGTCCGAGTAATAGAAAGAATTTCCCTTCTGTATTATAATATTATTTTATAATAGAATAGTGTTTTTCTAGTTAAAATGTTCATAAAATATGTCATCATTAGTTCTAACCAATGTATTGATATATTTAAAAAGTAATTAACACTAGCCTGTAGTTGATATTCTAACAAAAGTTTATAATTTATCATTTTTCTACAAAAATAGGTGTATATTTGGTTTGAAATAGTAAATAAATTTATTAAATAAACAGACTAGTCATTTTCACACTTGTAAACCTATTTTAGGTGTTGTTCCATTTATTTAGTTGCTTTAAAACCCTATCCAACTCTCCGTTTTGAATCACACACAAGTTGGTGGTGGTCAACTAGAGAGGGAGATGATAACCCCCTTCCTCCCCACTGTTTACTCCCCTTGACACCCAACACCAGATTGATTGAAACGAGCCTTCCGTAGACGAGACGTAGATTCATTCCATTGCTACTGAAAACACTGCCGTTGACATCACGACAGGAGTCCCCTATCAACTGCTCGGCCGCTCCGTGAGACATTATTACTTTCTGCTTATTTACAAGCGGAATATTTCAAACAAAATGGCTATTAAAATAAATCTTTCTTTTTCAACGCATCCTCAAATATATATATATATATATAAACACCTAAAACAATGTCAGAATAATAAGCGATCAAAATGGTTTATTTGTAGAACACAGTTTTGAAAATGTAAATTCTGAATCAACAATATTATTTGAGGGTAAAATATATATATTAATGTTAATTTTTAGGTTTTATGTAATTTTGAAGAAAAGTTGATAGAATCTTGTTTTTATTTCAAGTGTTCATAGTCGAGGCTCATCCAATATGCCTATTAGACCGTTATTCAAACAAATGTTGTAGACATTTCTCTTGTCTAACCTTCACACTGGTATAGAGTCCTGTGTTGATACGTATCAAAACACGCAATAAACAAATTAAACATCACTCAAAGATTAAAAAACAATCAACGTTTTATTTTTTAAATTATTTTACCTGGAATTTACCTTTGTGGTATTGGGGTAATAAGCTCACCTCAGGACTTGATATTCATCAGTTCATATCCAGCTAAGGTCGGCTGAATTCTCTTGAGGGATAAAAACACTTAGTACTACTTCCTTCAGAGAGGAAGTACAGCTCTCGGTTCCATGTCAATTGTTGCATGTAATAAAACCCTGGAAAGTATGTGTAAATAATTTTCCCCCCAAAATTGGCCAGCATTTTGGCTCTCGTTGATATAAATTATTGTGTGCTGATATAATCAGTTGGTTCAGAAAGTGCACGTTAAATACCTCGAATAAATAAAACTTCTCTTGGAATGAAGAGTTTCTTTTTTGTGGATAAGTTACCAACGAGTTTATTCTCAGTACATCACAGGATCAACAACTACAATAGAAATACATTAGTTCACGTCGCATAAACTTGAATTTAACTTCACTTAGTTTTTGTATTACATCACACTAGCCACCAATTTTATTTTATTTATTTGAGGTATTTAGCGTGCATTTTATAAACCAACTGAATATACCAGCAATTGATCTACACCATAATTAAAATCTAGAACAGACACAACACCCAGCCCCCAGCCTTTAATTTATCACTGTGAAAGGGGAAGCCCTCATTTCACCAATGAAAAACCTTTTGGTCCATACCGTGAATCAATCCCTAGACCTTTAGCTCAACTGAGCTAATGTGTCTTAAATGCATTTAGTCCAAACTAATAGTGTCTGGGTCATGAACGTTCGTACTCTTGCATGAAAGGGTGAAATACCACCTTGAATCACACACAACAGGTTTCTGAACCCCGACCTCCCAACCAACAAACAACCGAGCTAAGATAGTAGGACGTTTTATCTACAATTCCAGCATGTCTCTAAGTTCATTGATTAAAAAATATCTGAATTTCCTTGAAAATTGTATTCAATGGTACTAGCTCTATTAAAGTTAAAAATAAATCTTTTTTAGCTATGGTAGGAAATTTGTTTGTTTAGTAGAATTGAAATATATTTTAATAAATGCTATTAATATTGATATTTTATAGGATCTGAAATCAACGGAAAGTTTTCATTTTCTCTATCAAATGATCCAAGAAAACATATCTCACTTTTTTTTGAATGAGAATAATTGTCATGCAGCTCAGGTTGTCAAAGTGATAAATATTCATGAAGATATCACAAAGTGATTTCCTGTAAATAAGTCTCAGTTTATCTTTGCCACTTTCCTCGCTATTCTAGGTGGGAAACACTGTACATATTAAAATAAAGGTGGGGGGGAACGCAGTGGCAAGATATGACCTTTCTCAAGGACTTACCAGATACTTGCATAGTAAACCCCTCAATTCCCAGGTCTATCTAGTATTATTATTATTAGCACCGCGTCTTACTACCCGTTCGGGTTATACGCACTTACGCTAATGTATAATGGTAGGGTGATTGTGAGATGAAATGGAGGACCTACAGTTTAATGTGGAATCCGAACCACGGTGGCGACCTGGCATTCCCCACATTCACAAGATGTCTTGTCAGAGGTGAAGGAAGGGTTTGGAAATCAGATAAATCTGTGCCGGGACCGAGGATTGAACCCCGGCCGCCAGCACAGAAGTCTGACACCTAACCCCTAGACCACCAGGTCACCCTCTATCTAGTATTAAAACATATTAATATCTTATTTCATAAATATTTAATGTTTTTTCTTAGTGAATATAAAATCAAACATGCACTAACTCAAAGAAAAATAAAATTTCGAGTCTTTATTATTGTTCAATCAAGCTATAAAACTAAGTTTACTTAAACATATGGATATATTATAATTAATAGCTGGATTAAGAACATGTACCATATCACCACACGCCAATATGGCGGCAGACATTTCTTCCTCCCACGTCTCGGTGGGTGGTGTGAAGTTTCGTAAGCGATATCCAACAGTATATTTATCGATCCTAATTTGTGGAAACTCTTGGCCATTTCCTAGTACCTAAATAATCAAATAGCCGTAGCTATTATTTATTCTTTTTAATGAGGAATTCTCCATCTAGATATCATATTCTGAAAATTGAATAATAATATTTAGCACCGCGTCTTACTACTCGTTCGGTTTATACGCTTTAAGTACTAATTACGCTAATGCTTTAGGAATTGAGAAGTTTTAATTAGAGGAAGTGAACCCGCATTTGCGTGGAGGTAGAGTGGAAAACCATTGAGGAAAACCACCCCCAGTTCACCCGACCGAGATTCGAACCTCGATCTCCCCGTCATCAGCAGTCGAGCTAAACACGACAAGCGCGTTAGCCAAACTACGCCACCGAGGCGGGTTGAAAATTGAAAAATGACACCTGGACACGGGTCAAAGGTATATAAATATACGTGTACATATATTTATATATTATTTTTTAACTTCTAATATCGATATAAAGTATTGTGATCATGAAGAAATCTATCTCGAGATTATGACAAATCTTCACGTTTTATGTTAACACGAACCCAAAGAAGTGTATTTTACCAGTAGGTGACCTGGTGGTCTAGGGGTAAGGTGTCAGACTTATGTGCTGGCGGCCGGGGTTCAATCCTCGGTACCGGCACAGATTTATCTGATTTCCAAACCCTTCCTTCACCTCTGACAAGACAACTTGTGAATGTGGGGAATGCCAGGCCTCCACCGTGGTTCGGATTCCACGTTAAACTGTAGGTCCTTCATTTCATCTCACAATCACCCTACCATTACACATTAGCGTAAGTGCGTATAACCCGAATGGGTAGTAAGACGCGGTGCTAATAATAATAATAATAATGTATTTTACCATTCTCTCTACCCATATATGTCTGTCTGTCTGTCTGTTCCCAGCCACGGATCCTAAAAGGTTTAATGTATTCTGTTCAAAATTAATATTTAGATTTTATAAGGCTATACCACAAATATGTTTTTTTTTAACCTAGCCCTTCAATTATTAAAGGTAGTTTACTGATGAGTATTTTTTTTTAATTTCAAATTTTTCGAAAATGGTTCCAACTAGTTTGTTTGGAGTGCATATCTAGGGCTTGCTTGACATGATAAATAGCAATATAATTATATAGCTGGTATTTGGGCAAACATTCGTCTAATGGTAGTTTACTGACTTCCGATTTTTCAAAAACTTGAAATATCTTAAAACTGGCTCTAGAAAGTTGTTCCATAATGGTGTTTTGAAAGTATTTGACATAACAAATAACACTGCCTACATGTTTTGGGGGTAACAAATATATATGGGTGGTTTGCTGATAACTGATTTTTGAAAAACTTGAAAAACTATATAAATATCATATTCTGAAAATTGAAAAATGACACCTGGACACGGGAATCGAACCCGGGACCTTCGGCTAAGTACACTACTGCTCTTACCACTGAGCTATCCAGGATTCGTCCCGTGCCCATAGTCATTCTTCACTCATATTTTAAGGCAGAGTCTATGATGGACGTGCGGAAGTCGTCAGCTTATAAACATGTGATTATATAAGATCACAGCCCTCAGACAACGCAGCCACCTGCGACTCGGTAGTTGGCATGATTGCAGCCAATTGACAATTATATATTATAATTGTACAGGATTGCATATATTAATGAATCAGAAAGCCGAAGCCGGGTTCGATTCCCGTGTCCAGGTGTCATTTTTCAGTTTTCAGAATATGATATCCAAAGGTGCTAGCCTCACTAAAATGCATAGATGATAGCTTCGGCTTTCTGATTCATTTATATAAAAATCTCCAATGAATTGGTTCCAAATGGATATCTTGTGACTGTTTCACATGACAATTAACACTGTGTATTTGTTATTGTGGTAAAAACCCATTTATTTATACTAATGGCTGTTTTTCAAAAACCAGAATTATTTAAAAGATGACCTTAACTATTTGATTTCAAATGAGTATTTCGGAAGTGTTTGACAGAGCAAATAACATTGTTTAGCTAGTTTCATGTATTTTTTTTTATTTAGCACCGCGTCTTACTAAAATAAAAGTAATAAGTAACACAGTAATAATATTTTCAAATCAGATTAACAGAGTGTATGTAAAACCCATGTTAGTTTGCTCTTATCTTTGGATTGATCGATTCTTCTTGGAATAGCGTGGCGTGTTTGTACCACTGGCCTCGACAATATTTTAATTGATTCAGTTGTTAAATAATATTCTCCTTTTAATGACAAAAACAGCCATTTTATAGTGACTTTATATGGTTAGTTTGTTATTTGGAATCATTAATTTAACACAGCACCATCTATGATTGGCTATCTGGTATATTTAATATTTTATTCAGAGTTTAATTGGCCTTAATTCCTATTGGTTTAGATTACGTCTCACGACGTTTCACTGTAGAGAGTCTATTTTTTATTAAGTTAAAACGTAGTTGCGAGTATGTTTGCGATTGCGTGTTTGCGTGCCCGAACAGTGGATGTGTTGGTTGTAGACGAGCCATTAGTGTTGCTATACACAAATAAGTTCCTCAAATTGAGGGGAAAATGCTATTATTGTTGTGTTTGCTTGCGTACCATAGTTTGAAAACCACTGCTCTAATTAGTATGGATAACATTTACCAGAGAATTTATCTATGCATTGATAAGAAATAAGTGATGTCGATATTATGTCTTTGTTACTAACATTATTTCAGACAAGAGATATCATTATGAATATATTATTGTATATTATATATAGGCCCCTAATATATAATACTATTTAAGTAAATATAAAATAATATTGATAAATATAAATTAGCATTAATATATTTGTAATTTCTATGCATTTATTGCTTCCTAAAATATGCAGCTCCTTTCTTCTTAAATTTATGTAAATAAACAAAGTGGAAAATTATAACAAACTTCTATTCTTCATCAAAACTAATTGTATTATATTTATAAAAGGAATATAAAATGTAGTTTATAGAGTTTCAAAACTAATTATTGAAGAGATAATTGTACATTCAAGGACATAGCTGTGTAAAAATGCTATATTTTATTCTTTAGGTTGAAAAATTACAACATGTATCACAGGTTCTGCCTTAAAATATGAGTGAAGAATGACCCGGGTCATGAGAATATTCCTGGAAAGCTCAGTGTTTAAAGCAGTGACGTACTAGGCTAAAGGTACCGTGTTCAATTCCCGTGTCCAGGTCTCATTTTTCAATTCAAAGAATCTGATATTTAGATGAAACTTTAACCGCAACTAATCCATAATTCATAATGCTAGGTTGTGATTTTCACTAACCTTTAATAACAGCTAATTAACTTCTTCTATCATATGTAACATCGGGAACTCAGTTCTAATGTCGTAGATTATGAAAAATTAAATTTTTCTAACCTGTGATAAGAACACATAATTTATAGATGTTTATTTCAAAGTGAGTTTTCAAATGCTGTGCGTGTTTAGAGACTCATAAGCTGGAAATAAATAAGCATAGATAATGCCACAAAAAATTTTAATTTTATGACAAATAGGCTTAATTCAATCTTATATATTATTCTGTTTATTTTATTGTTAGTAAAATGAAAATAAAATCTGAGCAAATGGTGGCCATTGAAGAAACACATTTTTCGGTGAAATTTAAGTATATTTAATCCCAAGGGAAGGCAATATATTCGTTGAGGCTTTGGTTATATTATTGGCATGTCTGGTCAACAGCAGACCCAATGTTAGTGTCACATTCAACCACCAAGCGCTGCAATCTATAATTGAGTGTGAGAAGATAACTTTATCCACTGTTTTTACATTGTTAATTTAACACCACATCCTACTACTTGTTCGAGTTAAACACACAAGTACTAATTACACTTATGTGTTATGAATAAGGAAAGTTTACTTAGGAAGAGGAATGTCCACATTTGAGGTAATACAGAGGGAAAACAATTTAGAAAAAACACCCTAAGCACAGCCGATCAGGATTCAAACCTCGATTTTCCTATAATCTTCAGTTGAGTAGATTGTAAGAGTCACACCTTGTACCTCGCGGCCACCGAAGAGGGTTGAAATCACTCTATGGCAACTTTTCTGCAAAATGTGTCAGATTTAAACTTTCTCAGGAGAAATTAAGCTGAAGAATAAACATCAAAACTAGGGATATCTTGGATTAATTCACTTTATTAAAATAGATGGAATTATTTTTAAAAAGGGATATTATTGGAAATAAAACATAGAAAAATATAATTCAAAATGTTCTCTTATACTTTTATACCTGTGCCACATAATTTGCAAGGAAGATCCAACCAACTATTGAACGCGCAAGCGCGGTTGAACTAGAGACAGTTTTTTTATTATTATTATTTAGCGCCGCGTCTTACTACCCGTTCGGGTTATACGCTTTAAGTATTAATTACGCTAATTGATTTGGAATTGGGAAGGTTGAATTAGAGGAAGTGAACCCGCATTTGCGTGGAGGGAGAGGGGAAAACCATTTAGGAAAAACCACCCCCAGTTCACCCGACCGAGATTCGAACCTCAATCAACCCGTCCTCGGTGGTCGAGCTCAACACGAATAGCGCGTCAGCCAACTACGCCACCGAGGCGGTTTAGAGACAGGTTAACCACTGTGGTGAGTGTTATGTGGTGATGGGAAACAACACCACAGACGAGTGTATGTCAATTCGGTGTTGAGTTTTGTCAAACACTATTGAAATACATCCAAAGTGGAAGATAACTGAACTATCCAATCTTAAACAAAGTAATTATATTAACTAAACGCTCTTTCTAGTATCCGTTGCAAAGCTCCGGGGTCAACATACAGTTGTGATCACGTGGCTTATATATCTGTAGAACGTGTGATTCAAGCTTCAGTTGCTTTCCCTTGCCATATAATACAAATACCAGATACCTTCGTCCCACATTAAGCCGGCGTGGCGGCTTTATTGTATTTTAAAACACACTAATATTGATTTAAACATAAACCAAACATTTGTTCAGCCTTTATGTTAAGTTTCAGCTCTAATCTTCTCTGCCAAAGCTTTGAAACTTGTGGACTACGATTAGTAATAATATTTTCATTCTAAATGCAAGTCAATTTATAAAAGTGACGTTAAAAGCTGGATAACGAGCTCATTAATATGAACAGTGGTGCCAAAGGGCGTTAGGTCGGCAAGGGGATTAACGACATTAGCTCCTGGATAACATTATTATTTGTGAAATATTGGCTTCATAGATGGTAGCGTTTAGGTGTTGAAAACTACTATTAGAGAGTATTATAATTTTCTAGAGAAATATGGCGATTTTAAACTAAAAGGAACCAATGAATCTGATGAAGTGAAAATATTAAACTTTAAGGATCATAGTCACTTATTTATGTAATTTTTCATTATATTATCAAAAACGTTATACCAATGTTAACCATTTATTTTTATAGTATTTTACATCATAGATACCACGGATTTAGTTATCAGCCAGGTATCGTGAGAACTATTTTAATTGATATTATTATTAAGTATAAAAGTTAGAATTAGAAACATAATAGGGTCGATAAATGCAAGCTATTACTTTGTTAGTAAGCTGTTAACATCTCAAATGTCAAAATATTTAAAACAATCGAATCAACTGTTGTTCTTTATGATTTTAAACACGCTAACTCACATTACATGACAAAAAGAAACTTAGGGCTTTCGAAACAAATTACTAGGGAAGATATTTGATCCAAACATAGATTAAGATAATGGAGAATGGAGGAGGTTACATAATGATCAATTACTTTCCCTGTACTCATCAACAGACATTATAAGATTAATCAAATATCACAAGCTACGATTGGTAGACCATCCAGTGCTAATTTAATAATCTAGAACGGCATTAAAGGTATTGACTGGCAGACTTAATGGGTATTGATTGGCCGACCTAATGGGTATTGACTGGCAGACTTAATGGGTATTGACTGGCTGACCTAATGGGTATTGACTGGCAGACCTAATGGGTATTGACTGGCAGACTTAATGGGTACTGACTGGCAGACCTAGTGGGAAGATACTAGTTGAATACCTAGATGGGTAGAGTAGTAGGGTATAGCTAGCTTCAGAAAGGAAAAAGCACTGTCATTTTTAAAATGGGGAAATGACTCCATATTTTTAATGCCATATTGTAGTAAGTAGCTTCAATGTTATTTTAAATTATCATACAACGTCAGAAAAACGAGACATATAGTTTTATAACGATGTAATAAGTAAGTATTTCAGTTCTTTAACGCACACATTTTTAACTGACTGATTATACCAGCACAGGAGAAATATTTAAATGAGTGAAATCAAAAGGGCTTACCAATTTAGCTAGGAAATACCTTAATGAATTCTTTGACACAATTGACATGGGACTGTTATTTTTACTTCCCCTCCAAAGGACATTGTGATACGGATTTATATTACTCAAGAAATATCATTTAACATTATGTGGTTTGAACCCACGAACATCGGAACCTAAGACAAATATTCTACCACAGGACCACCAAGGTCAAAAAGTAAATTACTTTGTATACATTTAAAGCCAGATATCTAGCTGATCATACCCGTCCTTTAAAAACTAATTGAGATACTCCTCTCAACAAAGAAAATGAGAGGCCAAGCCAACATATCGATTACCCACACCGTTTGACTCAGACTAAATATCAAGCTCATTCAGTCTGGTTCACCTCTGACTTTGAGATTGGAGCTCAAATTACATATAGCTGTGCTGATAAAATGATTTCCTCGTAGGTTTACCACACATTATCTACACAGATGCGGGTACATTTACTCTAAATTGCACTTGACTTATCTATACCCTTTTAGCGTAGTTAATGTTTGCATATAGCCTGAGCTAGTAGTGAGACTCGTTGAAAAACTACTGGTATTATAATAAGACTAGCTTTAACCCGTCACGGCTTCGCCCGCAATAATTGATAAAATCTTTTAATTTTTAACTAAACTGTTTTGGTCATAAATCAAATTTTATTTTTTTCAAATATCTATGTGTTTTTCAAAGTTCCAGCTGTAAATAATTTTGCCGTATTTTAATTTTCACTTTTAAATATTTCTTAATAAAAGAAATTTATAGTATTGAAATTATTAATTATAATTTTTTTTAAATTTTAAACTTAATAATTAGTAAGATAAATAAATAAGTTAAATTAAAAAAATCGAACTACATAGCTATACTAACATCATATTTATTATTTATTAGTATGAAACTACGACACACTAATTACTATTTACTTTAATTACAAAATATCAAATCACAAATTCTTAACAATAATTGATAAAATCTTTTAATTTTTAACTAAACTGTTTTGGTCATAAATCAAATTTTATTTTTTTCAAATATCTATGTGTTTTTCAAAGTTCCAGCTGTAAATAATTTTGCCGTATTTTAATTTTCACTTTTAAATATTTCTTAATAAAAGAAATTTATAGTATTGAAATTATTAATTATAATTTTTTTTAAATTTTAAACTTAATAATTAGTAAGATAAATAAATAAGTTAAATTAAAAAAATCGAACTACATAGCTATACTAACATCATATTTATTATTTATTAGTATGAAACTACGACACACTAATTACTATTTACTTTAATTACAAAATATCAAATCACAAATTCTTAAATAACATTGTTTCTATCACATTATAATCATATATTTATTATTATTTAAAATCAAAGGTTGGGAATAGTTCTATATGTTATTACAGGACATACTCTATCAACGTACAAAGTTTCATTCGAATCCGTTCAGTAGTTTTGGCGTGATTGAGCAACAAACATCCAAACACACAAACTTTCGCATTTATAATATTAGTAAGATTATTATTATTTGTTACTAATATACTTTAAAATTCAGGCTACTCACTGGCAAACCCAATGAGATGATACCATTGGGAAGATCTAGGCACAGATGGGAGAATAACATTAGGATGGACCTAAAAGAAATAGGGTGTAATTAAATGGACTAGATAGAACTAGATCAAAAGAGAGGGACAGTATGTAATGAGGTGAACTGAACAGAACTAGATCAAGATAGAGATAAGGACAGTGTGTAATGAGGTTAACTGGACAGAACTAGATCACAGATAGGGACAGTATGTAATGAGGTGAACTGGACAGAACTAGATCAAGAGATAGGGACAGTATGTAATGAGGTTAACTGGACAGAACTAGATCAAAATATAGGGACAGTATGTAATGAGGTGAACTGGACAAAACTATATCAAGAGATAGGGACAGTATGTAATGAGGTTAACTGGACAGAACTAGATCAAGAGATAGGGACAACGTGTAATGAGGTTAACTGGATAGAACTAGCTCAAGAGATAGGGACAACGTGTAATGAGGTTAACTGGACAGAAATAGATCAAGAGATAAGTACAGTATTTAATGAGATGAACTGGACAGAACTAGATCAAAATATAGGGACAACGTGTAATGAGGTTAACTGGACAGAACTAGATCAAAATATAGGGACAGTATTTAATGAGGTGAACTGGATAGAACTAGATTAAGAGATAAGGACAGTATGTAATGAGGTGAACTGGACAGAACTAAATCAAGAGATAGGTACAGTATGTAATGAGGTGAACTGGACAGAACTAGATCAAGAGATAGGTACAGTATGTAATGAGGTTAACTGGATTGAACTAGATCAAGAGATAGGTACAGTATGTAATGAGGAGAACTGGATGGAACTAGATCAAGAGATAGGTACAGTATGTAATGAGGAGAACTGGATAGAACTAGATCAAGAGAGAGGGACAGTATGTAATGAGGTGAACTGGACAGAACTAGATCAAGATAAGAATAAGTGGCGTGCCTTTGTAGGTAATGCATTTAACTTTCGAGTTCCTAATATCATAGATTAAGTAAGTAATATACATTCAATACTGTAATGACACATCTACCCTTTAAACATGATTCATGTCAAGAAAGTTTTGAATTCATATGTATAGAAGGTCGCAAAGAGGTTTGTGATACATAAATTCCTATTTTTTATATATCAGGTTAAGTGTCGGTAATATGTTAAAAGTACATGGATGTCATATTGAGTGTGAGAGTTCCTAGGGAATTGCTACTCACTAATTCTCCAAGTGGTAATGGTACATTTCCAGTGCACACCTTTCTTTACCTCACTTATATCTCAAGAGAGGCTCTAAAAGGACCCCTAATTCTGGAGCGTATCTAGAAAAACTGAATCTGCCATTTTAAGCCTTCTTCTAACTTGATATTTACATCCTACTTCAGTCCATCATCCAACAAAGCCGCGTTATTCCTAATAGATAAAAAAAAAGCCAAAGTGTTATCCTCGCAGCGGGTAATATGCAGTCAATGGAAATCAAAGGCATAGATACGTGGATCCATGCTTATTAGACTACTAAATACTCAGGCTAAAGTCAGAATGTATTACATTTTTAACGTTATGAATTCCAAATATAAATGGAAAATTTTAACAGAAACGTTTTATTTTCAATCAATAATAATTAGACATGTCCTAGATAATTAACTAGAAGAAAATATCCATGAATTATGAATAAGTTCGGAGATTATCTTATTGATCAAACGCAGGACCTGCGAAGTGAAATGTTAAAAGAAGATCTGAACCTGAGCTCTGCTCCATTATGTGAAAACTTGACTGTGATAGGGACCAAACATTGTCTCAAGGGGCTCAGGTAAAAGAGGAAAAAAACCTACAGCTCAGTATATATATATATATGTAATTTTACTACAATAAGAGTCGTGTTAATCAAATTTCAGTTGGATTACAAAATCTTTAAAATAAGATCAGTTTATATGACCCTCCCTGACCTAGGATGAGATACCATTCTATTATTTTTGTTGTGTTATTTCCCACTAAAGTATCTTTATACCCAATCGCGTTATTTGCATTTGCGATGATAAAATGGGGTTTAGGAAGGTAAAATTGTATTTGAAATGTAAATCGAATATTGGCGTAGGGATAATGGTTAACTATTTATGAGAAAACAATGTCAACACACTCGACCAGTATTGTAAATCTGATCGATTTCATCCACCGACAATCCAGTCAAAAACGAAAGCGATGTGTTAAATAATGTGACTCCCATTGTGGGGCTATATCGTTATTCCCTAAAACATGGGACTGGCTTAGGTCGTCATATATTTTATGGTTTTTACTGTGGGAGCAAGCGGGATTGTAGTCAAATAACACTGCTCTTAATGAGTGTGGAATGAGGCGGCCCTTCTACAAGCGATTGATTACATCAATTATTTTTATGTTTTCAAGCGAATCAAACGTTTCGCTTGAATAATTTTACATCGATTGCTCCAAGTCACATTAGATATGTGCGGGGAATGAATCCCTTTAAATCTCGCCAAGACACGCCTGCTGTGATTGGTTGTAGATAAATAGTAAGGAATTGAACAAAGTGAAAAAGAAAAGTTTGAAATAATTGATCTCATCAACCACTTTATAAATTATGTGCAATATGTATAGAATAGAAGTGTTAAATTTTGTGATATATTTAAAAGAGAATCGTAGAAACCTACACCTATTATCATTCATTTTAATATCAAACCCCATTATAGTCCGGGAACCATTTCAGCTTCATGAATAATAATCACGTCATTGTTAAGTTTGTATTTAGGTTTGATGAGTTATAGCTCACTCGCATACTTTTTAGATGGCAAGCTAATAATAGTTGGAACCCATAGAAATACAGTTATTTACGTAAATTACCACGTCTTACATCCAATTCAGGTTGTATGATTGTGTATTAACTACACTAATAGGAAAGGTTTAATTCAAAATAAGTGTACCCCCATTTATATCAAAAGAGATTGAAAATCTATTAAGGAAACACCAACCTCAGTTCACCCAACAAAGATTCCTTAGATCGTGTAGCCACCAAAGAGGGTTGAACTTAGTATTAGCCAAATATTACAAATCAACAAAAGTAGGGGTAAGAGAGAGGATAAGCCCTACAGCCTATAATAGGGCTCAAATACTATCACATACATTTTATTTTTCAATTGGAAAACTACATTTGGAGTATACCACCTCTAACCAGGGTGTGTGCCCTTGACCAAAGATGGGTCTCCATTCGACCACATGTATATCTCCCTTAAGCAAAAGTAGCTCAGAACTTTTATTCCAAGCCCACATCATTCTCCTTTCTTACACTCTGGTATTACCCCTTTCCCCCTAAATCCAATCGTTTACCTGAGATTCCACTCTTTCTTTTATTTTTCACTTCACCTTTACTAACCGTCTTCCATTATGCATCAGTCACTTCCTGATTCAAACACTAAGCCTCTCTCTCATATTTCTGTCCTTTTCCTTACCAGGACAATACTATCTGTAGACTGGGATTTAAATAAATAGTGTATGTACTCTTCAGATTGACCCTGACATGGTGTGTTGAGGAATGATAGGAAACAAGGTTAAATAAATAGCTTACATTGTTTACGTACACTACATATATATTTAAGATAAGGACACACAATGAGGATAGCTTCAAATCTTATACATTATTATGTTATCGTAGGATATCCAAAAATAACTTAGGTTCATTCTCTCTAAATGATTATAGGTCCGATAATATATTCTCACACAGAGTCCACACAAGCACAAGCTTCATCATCCTATGATATCGTGCGAGTCGTCTCCAGCTAGCCGTCTGTATTCCCAAATAAAGTTTTTACTAGTCAGATGGTCTCTCCACGCACGGTCAAGCACGAGTATGATAGATTTATTCTAATCCCGCCATAGTCGCCATCTTCTTCCATGCATTCTAAAACAATTTGTGAGCTCAGACAAACACTTAACTTAACCATGTTCCTCGCCCTCAACCAGGTCCAACACCTCTCACAACGCGTCCTTTTCCTTGACATCCTTCTTGAGCAAGATGGTGATCTGTGTGCCAAGGTCTACGGCTCATGTCCTTCCTTAACTCTATACACGGGGCAACCCTTCATGTATTGACTCGGTTCCCACATCCATTGATTATGGCACCCAAGCTAGGGCGTCAACGTCTCCAAATAATCTTTCTTATCATCCTTGATGTTGTACACTCAGCCCCTGTTGGTTTAATTAATTTTGACCATGTTATCCAACAGGATGCCGAATTATATGAACTTTTTGAATGAGTATGAAAATGCCCGTCTTCGCTCGCCTTTATTTGCTCAGGATGGAAACGAGGTAAGACTTACCATATTAGTAATCTCGCCCTTCCTATACGATAATCGCCCCATCAATCCATGAATTTTGTGTAGCGTTGAGGTATTGAGGTTGAGGTTGACGTATTACATATATAGCACATCTTATGATCTTCTCAACGATACACAAGTAGAGAAACGATGTATTCCCAAGATCCGTATCGTAAAATCTTCCCACGATATATTCACCCCTAATATCTTTGACTAGAGACGTCCTTGGATTAATCTCAGATACTTTACGTATCTCTAACCGTTCCACTGTCAAGCTTGTGGTATAGCGGTTTGGGAAAACCTATTTACCGCATGTTTGATTATACAAAACGTTAAGACAACTTTAAACTTGTTGGGTGTAGGATGGAGAGTTTTGGCGTGCAGGTAGACGGTACGTAAACACCTGTGATTCTTAATTTATTCAGGCTTAATCCTAATGGTCCAATGTATATGATTATTATACTAATAAAAAAAGAAATTGATCATATTGTTCAGTTGATACGATATTTGAGTGGTAGATCTCCTCAATATCAAGTTACTGAACATTCTATTTAATCGTTACACCTCACTAAGATTGACCTTACTGAACATCAAACATTGATTTATCCCCTGTTTTTACATGAGAACTTTGAAATGGATGTTGTAAATCTCAGTTCCATTACCCTCCTTTAGCTGAAGCAATAAAGGTAAACCTTTGATAGTCACCTAAAGAAGTATGTGTTTCATAGTGTGGGGATATTCTTACCTCTCTTAGCCTTGATGACCCAAGTCTGTTTGGAATATACGTCAATGGTAGTGAGAAGGTACTTGTATCGTGGGCTGGATCTGGAGTTGAGTATTGTCTTCACCATATCAGCCTGATTCATCTCGTTCAAATCTCTTACGTTGTTATGTCTTCTTAAGAACCGCCCTCTTGAAGGAATATGAAGTTCATGTTTAATGTTTATGTTGACTGTAGAGGGATCTTTATTTGGTCTTGACATAAATCAGAGAAACTCAGACTCTCAAACTTAACAATTATAACCATCAGAAAATTAAAGTGTATAACCATTTAATATATTGGAGGTTAGGATTTGATTGATGAAAAGCATAACAAATGACATGTAATAGATAAAGGCCGTTTTATTATAAGTTATAAAGGTCACTGGTTAACAATATTTACTTTGTTGGTTGCGGACAATGCGATTTATCAATATTCTAACAAAATATATCGTGAAGCGAATAAGTCTGCATAAGTAAACAAGAGAAAGTTTATGATGGTACAGCTTGCCCAATACAATCCCCAAGATTAAAGAAAGTTTTTAATAATTTAACATTACCAATTCAAATGCAATAAGTTAAGGTTCGTGAGCCATTATCCAAAAGAATTAAAGGAGAAAAAATATCAACATACCTAAACTATTCAAAGATACCAATATAAACAAATCGGATATATAACTTATTAAATGATATTTACATATCAACTAAAGACATTCTTTTCTTAACCATACCCCAGGTTACAATAAATACAATAAAAGTCATTCTTACAACTAACACCCGAGAGGCGGGGGTAACATACGGACCAAAAAGCATCATAACTTCCTAGCTTATTTTCTAATTCCTTATTAATCGTATAAATATCAACCAATATAATATTCATCAAGACACACCACAATAATGAGACATGCCAACTATCACACAAAATGGAGTAATAAGATAGATTTATATTATTTAATTTCCAAATAAAACCACCTAGATAACCCTAAGAGGTTTTGGCCATAAAGTTCTAATAAGCTGTACAAATCTAATTATCTGACAAATAACTATAGTATAATATAAATAAATAAATATACCGAGGCAATTTCAAATGAATTCCTACATTATTTATCAAGAGTAAGACTCGTTCCTCAGTATTCCTATTAAAATAACAATAATAAAAAAGCCTATCCACATAAGATACACTTACATGTTGTTAAGTCCTAATCCTAATAGCATCAAAGAGTGCTATCTACATGCTGAGTACAAGCTTATATTCAATATTGCCCAGCGGGGAAAATATGGGAGGGAGTTATCTCAAGTACAATAATGTCATTTTCAACAAGTCATAGCGTTGGGCTCTCCTCGACTCCTGCGCAAAACGTCGGGGGTAGGGTTACACACGTGATTGCACAAAGCACCACTATCACGAGTTATAGCGCCTGATCTCCCGGTATATGTAGGTGGCGGAGATGTTTGTAGCCACGGTACACAGACGTATAATGGTAAGTCTCAAATAGTCGTTTGTTGGGTTTCTTCTCAGTTGAGTCTTATTTATTCTCCTTTTAAACTCTCTCACGATTTGGTTCAGGGCCAGATATTGCCAACATCACATTTAGTGGTTCCTTGATAGAATTAAAGTCCATCTTAAAAATGCTATCTGACTCGTATAATGCTTATCATTGATGTTTATATTTATTTTTAATAATCTTACACGCTGTGATGATATCCTCGGTGAACTTCGTAGACATAACGGAGTATACGTATCCATAAAAATGTACACACTACAAGCTATACATTTGGTCATACGTAAGTTACATCTTGACATGAATCGTATAAATAACAAAGCTAAAAAAAATTAACATAAACGTCTTGTAGTCCAGTCCATTAAGGATTAAATGGAACAATAAATGAGGGGGGGGGGGAGATGAATTTTTCCCACTATTAGCCTAAAACTGGTTAAAATAACAGCTATAACCTACCTCTGTTTCCACTAGTTCTACACGACCATGGCAAGTTCAGCTGAAGAAAAGATTAATAAACATATTCCACTTCTCATATTTCCAATATTGTATAGCAATTCTCTTTTCACTAATGTATCGATATATATAATTATTACAAACATATTCTTAATATTAAATAAAATATTTATATGTTATTTATTTATAATAATGTTTAGCAATTTTTACTTATATACATATTTTAATACACTTAAAATAATGTATACATAGAAATGCACCTTTGGGACCTTTGTGCTCTAGATAAAACACCAGTTTCACTTAATTTATAAATTTGACACATCGGTCCCATATTCAGGTTAACAATATTTCACGTCTTATCAAGAACCAACCTCACTACTACACCTTAGTTGAAGTTGATTATTTTTTGTGTGAGTTTTTATATCAACTCAACTTACCCAAGTGAACAAGGTAGAATTAGGTAGTATAGGCTATCATTTAATTCAAAGGAAACGTACCCATATTTTCTTATACGGAAAGTGGAGAATCATATAATAATCATAAGCTATCGTTAATATAACTATCTGGGATTTGAACCCAAACTTACACACCACCAGCCAACCAGATCAAGTAGTCCACATATTTAATGGTATATATTCATTCGTTAAAAGAAATTGGAATTTTAAAGATGGAGAAAGATGTCCACAAAGCGATACAGATGCACCGAATAAAAAAACAGATTTATAAACAAACGTGGTCGCTAATATATTAATATTTTATATGAAAGAGGAATGTTACTAAAAATATAAATAAATACATTTATGACAGGACTTTTAGGTACAACAAAAAGGTAGACTATCAATTAGCTTTACTGTTCTATTGAATCAATATAATGAGATGATTTAAAAGAGATCATGCATGTCGCATTTCCATTATCATTTGTATTTCATAGGTCACGTGTACCACACGTTGGCAAGTCGAGATATTGTGTTTGATGGAGCCGTGTGTGGTGCAACGGAAATATTGATGGAGAGTAAATAATATCAAAACAGGTTTGTAACGTACCACACTCTTCACCACAAATAAACAACCACAAAACAATAAACGACACTGACGCGCCAATTGTCAGAAAATGCAGCGTAGTCGTGTATTTGAATGTGGTACACACATAATAATTGAATAAATCACAACATTTTTAGCTTTTGACTAAGTCTGCATCCTCTTGTTTAAAAGGTTCCAACTAACCTTGTGTCAACATCCCGAGACTTATGCTGGACTCAGATAAACTTGACATAACATTATTAATAATGATTTATTAGTTTGCCGGGTTGACCCAGTCAAGAGGTTTAGTGGGTGGATACAGCCAAGGGGTTTGCAGGATTGACCCAACCAAAGGGTTCACTTGGTTGATCCAGCAAATTGTTTGCTGGGTAAGCCCAGTGAATAGGTTTACTGAGTCAACCCAATGAAGGGGTTTTCTGGGTCAACACAGCGAAGAGTTTTGTTTGGTCAATACAACCAAGGTGTTTGCTGGGTAAATACAGACAAGTGGTTTACTTGGTCTACACAGCCAAGTAGTTTTTGGGTCAACTCAGCCAAAAGTTTTGCCGGGGTTACCCAGACCGGTGGTTTCTTGGGTCGATGCGCTCAAGAGGTTTTCTAGGTTGAATTCGCTAAGTGGTTTTCTGGGTCAACGTAACAAAAAATTTTACTTGGCAGACACAGCCATAAGGTTTGCTGGGCTGACACAGGAGGTTTTTGTAGGGTTGGCCCAGTCAAGGAGTTTCTTGGGTCGACCCAGCCAAAGGGTTTTCTGGGTCAATTGAGTCGAGGGGTTTGCTTGATGGACCCAGCCAAGTGTTTTCTGGGTCTACCCAGTCATGGGGTTCACTTGATCGACCCAGACAAGGAGATCGTTGTGTCGCCCAAACAAAGTGTTCGCTGGGTCAACCCAGCGAAGTTGTTTGTAGAGTCAACCCAGTCAAGAGGTTTGTAGAGTCAACCCAGCTAAAATATTTGCTGAATAGACCCAGCCAAGCAGTCAAGATGTTTGCTTGTTCAACCCAACCAAGAGGTTTGTAGGGTCAACCCAGCCAAAAGGTGTTCTAGATCGACCCAGACAAGTGGTTTTCTGGTTTGACACAGCAAATTGGTTTGCTTCATTGACGCAGCCAAGGGGTTGCTGGGTAGACCCATCCAAGTACTTCTCTGGGTTGAAAAAGCATAGAGGCTCCCAGATCTGCCAAGCCATAAAGTTCGCTAGGTCAACACAGGCCATTGGTTTTCTAGGTCGACCAAGCAAAGTGATTGGCTGTGTCGACAGAGCTAAGAGGCTTTTTGGGTCAACCCAGCCAAGGTGTTTACTGCATCGACCAAGCCAAGTGGTTTTCTAGCTCGACCCATATAAGGGGCTTGCTGGGCCAACCCAGCCAAGTGGTTTGCTGGGTTTACCCAGGCAAAGGTTAGCTGGGTCAGCATAGCGAAGTTGTTTGCTGGGTCAAATCAGGCAAGGGGTTGGATTGATTAACCCATCCAAGTGGATTACTTTGACCCAGCTATGAGGTTTGCTTAGTCGACCCAACCATGGCGTTTTCTGGATTGACCCAACAAGTGGTTTTCTGGGTAAACCAGTCAATGGGAATATTTGGTAAACCCAGCAAAGTGATTTTCTTGGTCGACACAGCCAAATGGTTTCTGGTTCAGCCCAGCCAAGGGGTGGAGGGGGTGGGAGTGTGAATGACTAAAATATGACATGTGGGAAGATAATGAAAAATGCGAGTAGGTTCAAACTTGTAAACATGTATTTTCAATATAGGGACCCTATAAAACCATACCTGGAAAAATTTGAGATGGCTTTTACTGTATCTATTGGAACACCTACGGTATGCACTACTAATACAAATCCCAAATTAATAATGTGGTATAGTGAGAGCGCCAGAAGGAAAGATAAAAAAGAATACAATATTGGTTACCAGGATGAAAATTGTGTCAGGCTCCTCACGTGTTTGTCGAAGGGTTATCAACACATGAGTTTTACTGTTTCAAAGATATAGCGGGAACTAAAGACCACTCTATAGATATTCCCTTGTCTTACAAATATTTCAGTCATCGGTTTTAAATCAAAGCACGCCATGGCATACCCTAATTTACCATTTTACATTAGGCCTGTGCCCCATAATGAAGAATTTCCTTTGAGAAATCATCCAAAAAATTTCATACGTATTGATGAACTCGAAGAAGAGTCTGTAAAAAATGGTAATGATGATATAAAGCTTGATTAAAACTTTTAAGATTTATTTTCGTATTATAAGCCACATTTACCTAGATACTCTAAAACGTAAAAATAACTTTAAAGATGTATATTGAAAGACTAGAATCTCTTTCACAAAGAAATAAAAATATGTATTTTTAGAAAAACCCATGGTGACTTTAAGGATTTCTTTTCCCTTGAAAATGAGCCTTCTCTTTGCAATTCTGTTTATTCTGTTAGGAAGCACTTGATTATATATATAAAACAGAGGAGTGAAGTTTATTTATCGATTCTTCTAAAGTTTGCTTAAAGTCTGTGAGTCTCCAAATTTGGAATGTGTCTCCATCATTGCTACTAGCTAATGCTGCAGATATAGGATTATAGCGTGAGCATTAATCTTATAATGGACAAATTCATGTATACAAAATACAAATTTAATGTGTATGGTGACTTGAAAGTAATTTATCTTTTTTTGTTATTTCAACTTACTTTCACAAAGGATTGATTTTTGTTAGTTTTTCAGGCAAACAAGAGCGGATAAGTTATTACATTCAGAAACAGTGCCCAAAGCGAGTATCACTAACCTCAATAAAGAAGAATGTTATCAATATATTACTTGTTGAACTGCAAAAATTGTATTTACCTCAAATCCAAACTATGAATAACTTTGATAGAGCATTGGATGGAAGTGGATTTGGATACAATTATTAAATATGGAAAATGTGTAGGGACATAAATAAGAAATCAAGATGAGAATTTCAACTGTCAATTTAATTATGCTTTAAAAGTTTCATGGGACTCTTTCAAGGGCATTTTCCTGAATTTATTAGGTAATCATAAGTTACATAGCTACAAATAAATAGTTCACTATCTGTTAAACTATTACAAAAACATACGATGTATTATGCCATTGAAAATAATAATGTATCGGTATCACGCCTGAATTTCTTCCCAAATAATATTGGAGCCATCAGTAATGAACATGACAACCGTTCCAACCAGATATTTCCGCCATTAAAAAAAAGTATTAAGACAATTTCTGTCCAATAAGCCTGTATGCTATTGTTGGGCCTTTAAGAGGGATGTACTTGAGTCAAAATACAATATAAAATCATACACTTCTATATTTTATTTGGGATAGCCCTTATTTATATATTTATTGTAAATAAACGTAATACTCTAGACTTTAAGTAGGTGTCACTCAAAATCCTTACGTCATAGAGAAATTATAAAGGGGAACCCTAGTTCTAACCCTAACGCCTAACTTAGAGGGTTCAAATACAAAAATGAAAATAATAATAAGTCAACAAAAAGAAAGAGTGTGCTGAGTGAGGGAAGAATATCAGAAAAAGCTGGGCTAAACATAAACAATACCCAGCACACGCAATTAGGAACAATTGTGGGACCCGTCCTCACGGTAAAACTCAACAATACATAACTATAAACAAGAATATAACTATACCCCTAATTCGATTACAACACAACAATTTAGCTAGCAGATTATTTCTAAGAATGAATGTGTAGAAAGAGTAAGTACAAAAATTAAGGAGAGTTGTTTATTAGATAGGCAAAAGATATGAACAACAATTAATTTAAATAAATAATCCAATTAAAGGAAAAAAGGTATACAATATTTTGTAATCTCAATACCATGGTCTCATATGAAGAGCGCCTTAAATGTAAAAGTGATTACCATCACTAATTACGTTAACAAAATTAACAGTTAGGCAAAAAGAACAATATAGGGCTCATCAATTTAACCTCTGCCAAATGCTCATGTTCTTTACAAAAAATTAAAATTATTTATGTCAGTATCCTTCCATTTCTCCGTCCCGTAAAAAGGGAAAATATACTTAGACCTAAAATTATCAGATTTCTTACGTTGGCATTAGCTAGAGCAGTCCACATTTACATACCAACACTTAAGAAATTACCAACCATAAATTAAGTAATTAAGGCGGCTATTGTTGATCTCTCACTAGCGCTGATGGCGCCCGATACATTAAGTTCATATGTAAACATTGGAAGTGAAACATTAATAGCACTACTCTATAAACGGTATCCAATAACATTATAAAGTTCAATATGATAGAGATAAGCCTTAAGTCCAAAAAAGGCATTGTTATTTAAATTACTAGATATTATTTTTCTCGTTAGAGTCCAATAACACATGTTCATTATACGTGAGATGAGTATTAAGTACCCAAGAAAAATTATTATCAACAAAACCATTAGATTTTTATTTGTTAGAATCCAATAGCATGATTTTATTATCATTGAGATAAACCTTAAGTCCAACAAGGAGTATTATTATTAACAATATCACTAGATATGTTTTCTAGTTAGAGTCCAAAGTTTAAGTCCGTTATACATGAAATAAATATTTAGTACGTAAAAAATATTATTATAAATAATATCATTAGATTTTCCTTTTTTAGTTTTATTTCAAAGTTTAAGTCCATCTATACTTGAGGTAAATACTAAGTGCATAAAAATATTATTATAAATAATATCATTAGATTTTTTTGTTCAAATTCAAAGTTTAAGTCCATTAATACTTGAGGTAAATACTAAGTGCATAAGAAATATTATTATAAATAATATCATTTGATTTATTTTTTTGTTCAAGTTCCAAATTTAAGTCCATTATGCCGAAAAAGAATTTTTTAAATAAAAGATTAAGCTGAGAAAGAATTTTGCTTACATTATTAATTTCCGAAGCATTCGCTTGATCAAGCGATTACCAAAGCCAGTCCAAGAGTGGCACGTCACTCATACGATCACTCTTTTATACGGTTAAAACACAGTCCACAGAACGCGGAATGATGGGATGACGAGGGGAGGAAAACCAAAGAACATAAACAAAAAGGGGGTGTTCTACAAGCTTCTAGACTGGAGTAGAAACAAAACTTGGCACTGGCGAAGAGTGTCTTCTTTCCAACCGAAGATCTTTGATTCGGGGAAGTTGTCTCTGAGAGTCTCAGTATTTCTTGGTCAGTCGTCTTGTTCAGGCATTTGTGTTTCGATGTGCCGGTCGAGTGTGTAGTTGAGCCAGCAGCAGACGGTGTCGGTACAATAGGGTAAGTTAGTTGTTATTGATTTGGTTATTTTTTGCTTGTGGCTAATGCAACAAAAGTATATTGAAATTCATTACAAAAATACTATTAGATTCACCTATGTACACTTTTGGGACAAAAATTA
The DNA here is from genome assembly GCA_902151445.1 of Timema monikensis. Lineage (NCBI taxonomy): Eukaryota > Metazoa > Arthropoda > Insecta > Phasmatodea > Timematidae > Timema > Timema monikensis. Next base: position 72,360 of record CABFVZ010002745.1, read on the forward strand.
GAGAAAATGTGCTCCCCAGTGTTATCTTTAAATTTATTTAGCTATTTTTAGTGAAATATTTAGGCGTTAAAGAATTTACTCTTATTAAAACAAAAAACAAAACATCATCAATAAGTTATTTCATTGATACAAATATCGATATTATTTGAAAACTGATTGCTATATAAAAGGTTACCAACAAGGATTCTTATATCTACAGTATTTATGTTTCCCAACTCTGGTCCATAACTGGCCTATTTAACCACAAGTAATACACAGTATAATCTATTTTAAGTAACCAAACATAATATTATCAGTATTCTCTACAAGATAAAGTTCCATAGTGAGTTAAAATAAAATATGTTATTATTTGACAAATGGTAAAGCTTAAGCTTGGGGTTGTAATGAATCCACTATACCACCAAAATTACTGAATGTCTCTAATATACATTTTAGTAGATATGATGGTTTTAAAATATGATATTTCAAACTATTGTGTGGTAAGATAAGCTCCTTGTACTTCACTCAATATCTTACGGACAGCCTGAATAGACAACCATTGATCTTCTCTATTTTGATTAAGAGATTATGCATTCCAAAGTAGTTTTTAAGGAGTGAAAACATAATTGATAAAATAACATTTTTGTTCAACCAGTCCAAGCTTTAGATTCAACGATTGATCAGGTTTATTTGACCGCTCTAGTGATTCTCCTCTTAAATTCTAGTTTGATGAGATAGAATTGGACTGGAAGCATTGTTAGTCTGGATACAGGAGGAAGAAAGTACAGCCAGCAAAAGACCGTCCTGCTTCTTGAGTACTTTATCACCAAGCTATTATTTAAACAGCTAGGATTGGTTCATCACTTCAGAATGAAACATTTAAATCGCACCCTAGACATAGGGATATTCAAAGTAATATTATATATTTTGTTGAATATAATGATGCTCGTAATTAATGTGTTTGTAGATATAATATTATTTATATTTCAAAGAAATATGATAAGTGTCAAATGACATTTTCTACTCATTATTTATAAGCATAAAAAAACATTTATAATACAAAAAAATCAATTTGAAGCTTCTATTTGTCATGTCATGTCACATATTTATAAAATCTGATATTCAACTCTTTTTTTGTGATAATGAAAAATATGAATTAAGCAAATATTTGAAATTGAGCTTTTTTTTGTATTTTATGTTAACTCACTATTTTAGTAATTTAGGCAGATTAATGAACTTTTCAAAACCAATTTTAAATGCCCATTTCTCATATATAAGTGATAACAATACAAAATATTTGTATAACAAAATGTTTTAAATTTTTTAAATAAAAGCGTTTATTTAAAGTGAATAAAAAGGTGGTTCTTAACATTTTGAGCCAATACTCTACTTTAACTTTTGCTAGATTCCTTCGTCGAGCTTTATCATGTTTCTATAGACGTAATCCCATTTAAGGTCATTTAATATCAAAACTTTATAACACAATTTTAACCATTTCAATCCATAAAAGGTGATTCAATTATTTCAAAACATCATAGTTCAGGAGTTATAAGGGGTAAAATTTGAACATTATCTGATTTTATCGTGCCATTGTTAAGTTAAAGTAATTGATGTATTAGGTTAAAATTTCATGTAACTTGACATTTTTATTAGGTGTGCAGAATGAAATATATTTAATATTAGTAATATTAACTGGGTGACCTGTTGGTCTAGGATTAAGGTGTGGAACTTCTGTATTGGGGTTCCGGGGTTCAAGCCTCGGTCAGGCACAGATTTATCTGATTGCCAAACCCTTCCTTCACCTCTGACAAGACGTGTATTAATCACAACTTGTGAATGTGTGGAATGCCAGGCCTCCAGCGTGGTTCAGATCCTATGTTAAACTGTAGGTACTCCATTTCATCTCACAATCACAATACCATTACACATTAGCGTAAGTGCGTTTAAACACGTATTAAAAATAATAATAATAATAATAATAATAATAATAATAATTATTATTATTATTATTATTATTATTATTATTATTATTATATTGTCATAAGTAAGGGGATACTACCTAGTGCGGCCTATGAGTACACTTCTGTGATTGGCTCTGTGATTGGCTAAAGTTGGTCACGTGACCACGGCCCTTGATCTCTGATTGGCTGTTGGTCTACCCCCTCCCATCCCGCACTCTCCCCTGCTCTTGACCCCCTCCCTTCCTCCTGACCTCTTTTTTTCAGTGTTCCAGACATGTTGGTTCTTGTTCCAAAAATGTTGGTACATGTATTTTCTTGTTTTATTGCTTATTTATGTATACTCATAGCTTTCTTTTATGTATGAATATTTCTTTTTTATTTGAAATGGAAAGGTGTTTTTATTCATTTATTAGGGCATTGGCATTATTTATTGGCATGTGGTCTACGGCGTCAGGCGTTCCTCCCTCGTCAGGATACACGAAGCTCTTATGATGGCAGCGTGGTGTAGAACGAACAACGGCTACCTGTTACAAGAGTCTGTTGGACTGCCCGGAACAAATAGCATGAACCTCTCCTGACGACCGTTTTGGGTAGAGTGTGAAAAATGGTTCCCCTGCCTTGAGACCCCTTTCACTTCCCCTCACTTCCCCCTTCTTAGAGGTATGTGTTGCAATCCCTTACGTGGTAATGGGTTTTCCCGGTGACTCATATGTGGAGCCAGTTTGGTGAATTGACAGGACAAGAATAGATCGTGCAGTTGAATGATGGCGTAATGGGTTTTCCCTGGCGCCAGTTTGGCGGGTCAACAAAAAAGTTAGGGAAAGAATAGATCGTGACCTTGAAACCATGAGGGCATTGACCATGGCAACCGGGGTTTACCCAATGACGTAATCATTGCGTGATATGTTGCAACACTGGTGCCAGTATGGCAACCCGACAAGACAAGTTGAGACAAGAATAGATATTAAGGTCATTGACACAGGCAACGGGTTTTCACTATAACGCCATCGAAACCCTGGCGCCAGGTTGTTGGGCAGACAAGGCAAGTTAGGACTCGTAAGGGACAAACAGTTAATAAAACACAGATATTACAAATATATATATTTACTATACAGTAAAGGTTTTACAATTATACATTTTTCCAAGAATGCCACATAAGATTTTCTACAGTGTCTCTTAGATGCGTTAGTAAAATTGTTTTTAGTTCACAATCCAGCATGTAAAGGTCCAAACCGAAGACTTGGCGTGTATAGTAGGTAGCACTGGTAAGATCCAGGTTTCTGATGTGCGTTTCCACCGTAGGCTGTTCGAGATCGATGACATGCGTCGATTCTGTTAGCGTGTTGCACACATCCACGACAAGTGTGTCAATCAAATCATTGCAAAAGCTTGTGACGGGTGTCAACCACATGCCCCATCGGTCCACGGTGACGTCGATGAGGTACCACACATCACAAAGACGCGCCCAGATAGGTAACCCGTTTGAGTCCATCGTCTTGTTTCTCGCTGATGACAACCATACGGTCACCGCACATGCGTCTCAGAGAGATTTCATGATTAGTCAGACTAATCTTCTGAGGAAGGTTGCATGTTGCTGAAAAACCTTGATATGACCAACTTGTAGCTGCCCAGTTCTTGCCACTCTGTACGGCTAGACACCGCACAGTTCCCTCTGCATTTTTCTAGCTGGACATAGGGCGTAAAGCTGATCTTGACATTTATGCCGACGATGACTCGCCTGGCGTCGACTCCGTCCAGCAGGAACAAAGTTTTGAAAATACTTGTGATGGCAAGCGGCTTCACCGGCTTTGCTTTGCGGGCGCAAACGTCTTGACCTTCCATGATGTTTCTTCGTTTCGATGACTGTAGTGGTTATGGAAGACATGCCGCTGGGACGCCCCTTTTATAGGCACACGCTGATTGGACGTAGCCTCTTGAATGGTGGCAGGACCCTACAGTCTTGAAAAAGTGTTGTAATATCACACCACTTTAGCTTCGTTGACTGTATGATTTGTGGGCGAGAAAAGGCTTAGGAAAGTTTTCATCGGATTGTTCTGGGCACGATAGAGAAGGTACATAAGACAGTAGTGGCCGAAAACGTCTGAGTCGATGCTTTTAAGTTGTAGCATGCTATGGGACGTGCGGGAAGTGTTTTTGCGTATAAATGCCAGATGTGACTTTATACGGGGCGGAAAATCATAACTGCCAAAATATTCTCCCACGCCATTGGTGTCGATAAACATGGCAACCCAATGCATCCCAGGCTTGGTGTGCGGATCATTGTTGATGACTAAAGCGGCATGTCAAGCTATTCTTGCGATTAGTGGATCACCAGGGAAAACACGCGATCATACAGAACGGAACCACGGGTTGGCTTTCAGCGCACGTCCTATGGTGTTCGTGTCCATCTTCAATCATCCAATCTCAGAGTCCCCAAACGAAAGAGGCCGAACAGAAATTATATAACAGAACTATGTGCCATGCATATGGAGCGGCCCAATTTAAGTGTTTCAGTGACGAACAACCTCTGTCGTACAGATCTACGATGGGTCTAAACGTGTATTTGACTAGAAATTTTTTCGAACCCGGTGCCTTTCGCAAAGTGTGTGTAATAAATACACCCTAGGACAACTACAAAATTTGTCCTGGGATCTTAAACCCTCATTTTCACAACATGTTTGGAATCGAACTAGGGTTCCTTGGCACGACAAGCATATAGTGTTTGTCTCTCTCTCTCTCTCTATTTAATGATCGGTTAAATCAATAATATAAATTCTCCATGATGTCTGTAAGAAATATCTCTAAACTTAAATCACATAATTTCCCTTTTTCAAACCGTATTAATGTTCGAAACATACTTTCAACGCAATCTGTTGGCCCAACAAGCAAGCACACACACACACACACGTCATAAATGAAATAAAGTAATTGCGGAGAATACATGTATTCACACAAATTGGTAAATATTAAAAGTTGACAGAATTAAGTTTACTCTTGGTGGAATTAATTTTGTTTTTCTACTCTCCCAAAATGCTGGTACCCAATGGATTTAGGACGCACTGCTAAAAATGTGTTGAGGTCAGGGTTTGCTAGATACCATTCAACAATCTTAGTGCAGGGGTTCAAGGTTTGAATCTCTGCCTGTCACGAAAACGCCTTGTTGGTGGCTAAGTAATAGATTTGGCTACCACATTCGATGAGCTCAAGAGGTCGAGTGCCAGATAACGGGACAATGCAGAGTTAACGAGCCTGCAATGGGGTCGATGCTATTAACAAGATGGCCTACGGTTAAAACCAGATGTTGAAATTTGATATTTCTGAGTCCATGAACTTTGGGATTGTTGGCGGGAAAAAGATAAAGTAAGTAGAAGAGGAGGCATGACGAAATGCGAGGAAGTGAAAGGCAGTCCAACAGTCTTGTGACATGGAGCAGTTGTTCATTCTACACCACGCCACCATGAGAAGAACTTCGTGCTCCACGCCCGACGCCGGGGACCGCATGCCAATAAAAAAACTCTGACGCCCTAATAAATGAATAAAAAAACCTTCCATTTCAAATAAAAAAGAAATATTCATACATAAAAAAGCTATGAGTATACATAAATAAGCAATAAAACAAGAAAATACAAGTACCAACATGTTTGGAACAAGAACCAACATGTCTGGAACACGGAAAAGAGGTCAGGAGGAGGGGAGGGTGTCAGAAGGTGGCCAGGAGGAGGGGAGGGGAGCGAGAAAACCAACAGCCAATCAGACAATGAGGATGCATTGATCACGTGACCAATTTCAGCCAATCACAGAAATGTACCCATACGCCGCAATAGGTAGTGTGGTGCATTACCAGAATGCTTAGTTTCTTGGTTTTAGAACCATATTTTTTAATACCGTGTCTTGCTACCAGTTCATGGTATGCTTTATGTAATAATTACGCTAATGGCTTTAAGGATTAGTAAGGCTATATTTATAGAAAATGTACCCGCATTGTGTGAGGGGAGATGGAAAGAACATCCTCAGTACATCCGACCGAGATTCGAATGCCAATTTCCCCGTCATCGTTTGTCTAGCCTATTGCGAGAACAGCACCTTGGATTATGCAGCCACCGGAGTGGGAGGAGCCTAGTGTTCATAGACACACAAACACATATACTTGTTTATATTTAGAGATACACTCTGTCCATCCTGAAAAATATCAGTTTTACTTTGAGTGATTCCACTATGGCTATATAGTTTAGGTTACACCATAGTTGGACCAATAAAGGTATACACATTACATCTAAGGATAAACGGAGGTTACAGTACATAAGAATGCATTTCACTTAAATTCTCTAGAGCACTATTTCATTGATTACAATCATCTTTATTATACGGACCTACTATACAAAAAAAGGAAAGTAAAAGTGTTGGCATATACATTTATAACATAATGGTGGCGTTTTAGATTTTAAAATATAAATATAAACATAAGTTACATCCCATTTGATAATTCAGCCAGTTCATTAATCGGACAAAAGTTTGCCCATTCCGTGAAATCACCTATCCTTCTGTACATTTAACAAACTGGAAAAACTAGTCCAGTTCATGAATTGTGCACAAAGTTAAGGGGACCATTTGGGCCTATACCCTATTATGTTAACGTTTGTACCTTTTTCTCAGTAATTGTCAAAGATATCAACTTTGGGCTTTTTATATTAAAAGCTTATACTTTTTTACATAAACAGAACTAAATGTTTTAATGTACTTACAATTTATTAAAAATTATTTTTTCCTTATTTTACACATTTTTAAAGATATTTCAAAATATTTGAATTGTTTTAATTCCATTTATACAGGGACATTTGGTTTACATGAGTAAACCATTCCAAGTTGTATCATTATTCCTGAGATAAAGGAACATAGATTTGAAAAAAAATTATTTTCGGAAAACGAAGAAAAACTAAAAAAAGTCCATGTAACTTAACTGGGTTAGCCAACATAAATTAAAAATCTCTTAACAATGAAAAAATTACTGATATTATATACAATGTGATACTACACTTGACAACCAAAAAGAAAAGGTGAGTACAAAATTTAATTTCAGCAGAGGTTAGAAATTAATTACTAATTTTAAAATTAAAATTTTTAAATATAGTAAGAATAAATATGCTACCATTTTAAAGGAGATATTCCACAGTATCAGAATCGATTAAATAAATTGATATGTTTTCTGATGCTTATCCAAGTAGTCCCCTAAAATTAGGCAGGGTAAGTTTAATATTTTAATATGTATTTCCGTTTAGCTTGTAGTATATAATACAATAAGATCCAGTTTATGAAGTTGGCAGGATTTAATTCAACTTTTGCCCAGATATTGAAATGCTCAAGCGAAGAAAAGCTAGTTCAAGGAATGAGCAGAAAATTGTCCAATTCATTAAATTGATAATTTCAATATAGAGGTGTAATAACATATATCCCCATCATCGTAAATAATATTGTTTTTAAAGGAAAAACTAGCAAATTTGGTTTGGTAAGAATTGTTTATGTATTTATTCTCACTGCCTGCCCAATATATCATATTTTATCTACTATAACCAAGTTGTTTTGACTTAGCTAGAATTTAGAGGAAATGCAGCCACACTTGCCGTGATAGAGAGGAATAAATCAAATAGGATTGAAACAACATGTATACACCTATACGAGGTTCAAACTGTGAGGTTACGACCACCACCAAACCTGACATCTATCCTGCATGTCCACCAATTCATGTTATAGATCCTATAAGTAAGGATATTACACTTAGTGAACCATGTTTTCACGATACATGTGATAAATACCAATTGAAAGGACCAAGACTAATGTTTAAAATCCCAAGTAGGCCTAATCTTTCTCATATATTTCTAAATCCATCAAAATAATAATATTTATAATTTATTTATATATGAAACTCGAGTTTTCAAATGAATTCTCGTATTTTTAAATTAAATTGATACTTATTATTTCAATAGTATTAAATAAATAACATTTATTATAGTGATTTATTATATAAAAAAAGTGTTTCTTCGCTAGATTGCATTTGTGGAAGGTATATCTGCTGCTTTGTCCATTGATATATATAAACTAACATTTATTGATATTAATGAGGCGGTCACTCATAAGAAAGATTATAATAATTTTCATCAAAATATATAATTCTGCTCATAAATAAATTAATATAACAATTTGTTTTTGAGTGACTTTTATACATTTGATAAAAGTAAAGAAAAGTGTTTATTCATCTTTTTTACAACAGTATTGACCATTTTTCGAATGTTATAAAATCATTTGTACTATACATTTTATTTTTTTAATAAAAATTTCAAAACCTAAATTCATTGTTTCTTAAAACAGTAGTTGTAGAGCTATAACGTTTTAATCCCTATAGTTTAACTTGGTATGAATATAATTTAAATAAATAATATCATGTTGTACGAAGAGAACTTCAACCCAGAGTTTCAACGTAAGCTCACATTGAAGTACATATTCTTAGTCCCTTGATCAGTATCATTGGAGGGCAAGTGTTTGACTAATAGAGTATTGACAACCATAACATTCCGTACTTGTACCCCCTCCACGTGTCTTGTCGGATGTTGGCTGACCCACAAACACTTCTGTCAGTTGTGGTTTGTTAATCCAATAACTAACAGAATGATAAACATCCCTCTCAACACTGTTAGACGTGATGGGAGCACTCACATTTATTGCTATTGATGTGCATGTTTGTTGCGTTACAGACGGTAAGATGGCGCCTCTCACAAACAGTCTAGTGGTGGGGTACTCCGTTAACAGATTACAACGCCATCTACTCTCAAATGTTCACATATTTGCTATCCCGTATTTAACACAGTAATTGAGTGAGGTTATGTAGGTAGAATTTATAAGGAAATATAAATATATCTCGAGGGGGTAGCTTAGGAGACCATATAGGAAAAAAACACCCTCAATACATCCAGCTGGGACTAGAACTACAAACTCCAAGTCATTGGTCAGCAAGACTAGAATATGTGCCCACCGAGACAGATATTATTTAGTTTTTTGAATTCCCACTATTTGGTTTGCTTATTATGATCATATAATTAAAGGTAAAACCATCAATAAACTTTCAAATTAATTGACTTTGAACCAGTTTTGGTGGCTGCATGGTCTAAGGCGCTATTCTTGCAGTAGATTAGATTGCTTATGGTGGGGTCATCAGGGTTTAAATCATGGTCACGTGTACTGAGAGTGGTTTTTCCAAAGTTGTTTTCCACTCTTCCTCGACGCATATACCAGCACATTTTATCTAAATATATATTTTCAAATCTCTAAAATAATTAAATTGTTAGTACATAAGACATAGTACATATACATACGTATAGTCCGAAATAGTGGAAAAACGTAGTGATAAAAAATGTTTTTAATGTGTAATTATAGATAACTATTAATCAAATCAAGAAAATTTGTAATTATTATGAAGTCGTTGTTGAATATTTTAAGAAAATGTTCGTAGCAGGTATTCCGACACATGAACAATGGGGTAATTATATCCTAGCGGTACGTCTCACTTCTCAATATTTCTATCTGTAATTAGTAACACTAATCAGTTAGGAACAGAGGCCAAATTTAGATTACATTCACTTACCTGGAGATCTAGTAGTAAAATATTTTGGGAAAAATACCCTAATAATTACATATTAACAGACTTCTAACCCAAACCTCCCCATCATCGGTAAGACAAAATATATGATGTTGGCGTTTTGTGAACGTGACCACCAATTAGGGTGTTGTTTTATTAATAATTGCGTCAAGCATAAGGGTTGTAATTACCTAAGCCCAGGAATGAGTGAATAAATGCGTTAATATATGCGTACAAACGGTGAGACAGTCACAAGCATAAATAACTTTTGTAGAAGAGTGACCTTGTGATCTAGGGGTAAGATGTCAGATTTCTGTGTTGGTGGTCCGCGGTTAAATCCTCGGTCCCGGCACAGATTTATCTGATTACCAAACCCTTCCTTCACCTCTAACAAGACATCTTGTGAATGTGGGGAATGCCAGGCCTCCACCGTGGTTTGGATCCCACGTTAAACTGTAGGTCCTCTATTTCATCTCACAATCACCCTACCATTACACCTAAGCGTGAGTGCGTATAACCCGAATGGGTAGTAAGATGCAGTGCTAATAATAATAATACTTGTATATAACCCGACGCAGATTAACAGACCAAGGTTTGGATGATGGATAGTCAAGTCTTGGGAGTAAACAAATTTCCCTGCACACAAACAAAACATATTTTAGGAAAACAGGGAATCGTTTATTTCCAATCCCAATTATATAATTCTATTATTTTCTAGCCTAGATGACGTAGCTGACATTTTTAAATTACAATTAAAAATGAATATGTTAATTAATGCATAGCCTACTCTACATAGCCCTTGACTTCGTATCTCTACTCTGCCTAGATTAGTCGTTCTTAAGGCCGGTTCACACAGGAAACTAAGCTAATCAACGCTAAATTAAGCTATGCCTTGCTAAGCCACGCAATGTTTTTACCGATTACTGACTGGGCAATTTTTCCATCTCCCATCTTGAGCCATCTTGCGCATAACGCAGCTTGGGCCCCATGTTGAACAGATGCGGTACTGTTTTGGTGAAAATAACCAAAGAAGTGAAGAAGTTTTATTTTCAGTTTTTTTCGCGTGTATTTAAGTAATATTCTATTAAGTTTTAAATTTAATAAATGATTTTATATTAAAATAGAAGCGTTAATTGAACAATTCAAACCTCCAACTCCTAAAATGTCTTCATCTTCCAAAACAGTTGCTAACAGCAGCATCTTTTTGGCCTTCCAATCAAATCAGGGTATAGATTAGCTTAGTTTAGCAATGAGTGTGAACCCAAACTGACAAAGTCTTAGCACATAACAGCACAGCTTAGCCTAGCTTAGCATTCTGGGCCGGCCTTCACAGTCATTGAGATAAGTTCGTTCTTGTGTTCACTCTCCGGGTCGGTACTTACCTGATAGCATATCAAACAAATGAAGAATTTAAATAAATAGAGCAATTAGATCCATATAAATAAAACTCTTCATTTAAATTTAATATAAAGAATTATAATTTTTTTTTTCATAAATATAGACATAGCTTTATAAATTAACACTTCATAGGAAGTGATAGTAAGTGTTTGGAAAATGGCGAACGTCTCCTTTACTTTCATTTAGTTTTCAATTCGCTTATTGATGCTGATTTATTTGTCGACCTGTGACTGAATCTTCCTGTCCATTCGTAAAGATGGGTTTAAAAAGTTAAGGTTAATTCAACTTGTAGGAACCTTGATCTCAGGACTTTGTACTCACAGTGATCTACAACTCTGTGGACGAGGACTCATGTACTCTCAGATACTCTTAATGATGAGATGTTTAGCTATCTAGTATACATCCCCGTCGGTGACTATATGGCCTAAGGCATTACTCTTGGGTTAGGCTGTCGAAGAGATCGGGATTCAAATCCCAGTCGGTTGTACTGAGGGTAGTTTTCTAATTTCCCTCTATGCAAATATGGGGACATTCCCTCTAGATTCAATCAACCTCATCCCTATGCCATCAGCGTGATTAGTACCTATGCGTATAACCTGAATGGGTAGTAAGACGCTGTGTTAAATACAAATATTCATCAGACCATTGTAGAACCGTGGCAGGAAAATCGTTATTTTCAAATCTAATATCCCCCTTTTTTTAAACCACACGAACAACGGTTATTCTAAATCAATCTAGTGTACTATAAAATATAGTATTGATTTGTTTTATTCATAACGTGATAATAGAGATAAAATATCAACTACAAAGTACAAATCCAAGCAAACATTATGAGAAATATTTCAACTTGAAATATAAATGGAACTGTCGGGACAGAGTAACGATAAGAACAAGACATCATTCTTAAAAAGATGTCTGTAGAGCCTACCTAGTTTTTATTGAATGGAAGGAGCGAGGTGTACTTTTCATCAAACTACTAATAATAAATAATAAATTACTATAATAAATAATAATGTACGATAAATGTTGACCTCAAATTAATACAAGTTTTTACTTCACAGCCTTTCCTACTACTATATATATTCTATACAAACCACATCAATACTGACATAATACCAATCATTAAACCTGGTTTATATCGGACTTAAGGCTCTCTCGGCACCGGTAGTAAAGTTGGGTGGGACTGAGACATATTCTATTCCCTTCTCTCTCTCACACGTGTCGATTGCTTTCCCGAGTTTACAGTCTGCTGTCCCGCTTGAGGCGCTTGGAGACTGTAGGAAAGACGCCTGTCCAAGAAGTGTCCGTGTTAACCTCAGGGCTCACTCTCCCTCTCTCTCTCTCTCTTGTTCAACAGACACTAAACTCCCATTAGCAGGAACATGTTCTGTTGGACTAGAGGAACATGGCTTCATATGTTCCAACCACGTCCACTTAGGGACGGAATAATTTGGAAATGTATTGACTCTCACTTTTGATTGTAAAAAAAGTTTTAAAAATGTATTAGTATATTATCTCTTAATATGAATATCTTTCAGGTCATGGGTATTAAACTAAATATAGTTGATAAATAATACAGTGAAATAGAAATAGGATCAGACACAATTGGTTAACATTGAAATGTCCTACCACTAATCTATTTAAGCTCATGCCCAGCTCAGGGCATATCACTCATTGTTTAAGGCAAAGTTGGTAATGCTGATATTGATGTATCGTGTGTAAGCTACTCTACGTTTGGAGATGTCATGGGAAGACCAAGGATCATAGATTGTTTATCTACTTTAGGAGTCAACATTATAAAAAACAATTAAAGTAGGGAGCCTTTATTACTAATTATTTATTAATAGTTAACGATAAGAGGTAGACAACTCAATGTAAATCAATTTGACAATTAGATCCTTCGTGATATATTTTACATTGCCTAGCACTGAATCTTGACGTTGGTATTAGCATACGATATTGTGGGTGTAGCAAAGATATGGTGTAAACTGTAGAGGATGTAGCAAAATTAAGGAAGATATTATATAGACAAATATTGCTTACAAGATATATAAAGGAAATTGTGGAAAAGATATAGCCAAAATATGGTGAGAAAAATGTAGGATAGTGATGGTATACCAGAAATAATAAAGAGGAGTATGGTTTTTTATATGAAAATATGGGAGTACATATATATCGCTATAATCAACCAAATGTTTAGTGGGTGTTAAGTAGAGAGTAAATTCTTTAACAAACTTTTAAGTATTTTTTTTTATTTTTTTTTATTAATATCAGTACTGTTAATCAGTAATGTTAAAACAAAAGCATAATATCAAAGCTACACATATCTTTAAATAAAAAGAAGTTGAACACTTTCAGATAAACTCTAAACTTAAAAATACACACAAGGCGATTCTCTCATTAAGTGTCTAGATATAAACAATACACTCTGGGGGTACTTTTCTACTCACGGGGGTTGGGGGTTGGATTTTAGAGGACGTAGAGGATGGATACAGTATATGTACCCCCACCTCCTGTTTAGGTTATAATCAATTGATAACAATAATTGAGTAAGGATTAACTGGGATGGTATAACTTAGAGGAAATGTACTTGCTTTCACCTGAGGAGAAATAGGAAACAATTTAGTAATAATGAAGTTCAGGATTCAAGCCACGAACTATCTATTACAGATAATCCTGACTAGATGAGCTTTACATGTAGCTAAAGTATGAAATACTTAATATTTACTGGAAAGTATTAATTCAAAGTGAACCATTGGTGATGAGCCAGTCTTTTCCCAAACTATATCAACACTCGCTCTTCTACATCCGGGTGATTCTCGGCTCTATCTGTAATCGAATAGAAGAGGCGCAGAGACTATCATTATTCCTGGTTAGTCTGACACGAACCGAGCACAGTTGTTACTATTAATTGCAATCTGGAGGCTCCATTGCTTAGAGAGAAAATCAGGTACAGAGATTCGTCATTAATTTGATTAAGACTCTGGTTTCCCGTATGAAGCGCTGGACGAAACCACTTCATACCGTAATACAAATATGTAACCAAGGAACATAGAGCTTCACTAATAAATATCTTAGATTATAAACAACGTTGGTTCATTTCATTAACTGTACTAGAGGCAGTAGAGAAAGTGACATTAACTACCTTTGTCTAGAAAACATTTGCTAGGTTAGGCTGTGTTTAGTTAGTTAAAGTGAAGCTATTAGCTAGGTAAAACACAGTTTAGATGCTGAAATAATAGTTTGAAATTAACTAAATACTATATTTATATTTTAACACTTTGTGCATAAAATTTTTATTTTTACATTTATGAATAATATATTTATATAACAAAAATGATTTTGTTTTATAAAAAATGTATAATGGTTCTATAAAATATGTTTCTTTGTCATAACTAAGTCTTGAGCACTTTGAAAATGCAATGTAATCCTTCAAATAGATAATTTAATGTTCGCTATGCGCTATGAAGGGGCATTTGTGTTTCTATAAAAAAAGATTTAACTTAATTTAAAAAAGTTTTAAAATTATAAAATTTGTTCTAAGATTTCTAATTTTGTTTTCAATTACCTAATATCATTAACTACGTTCTAGCCAAATACGTTTTAATGGCTTTTAGAGATTAAAGTGTCTTATTCTATGATACCTAATCTCCATCCATTTCGATCGTTTCTTGTTCTTCCTCTATTCCTCTTGCTCGTATTTCGTTGTCTATGCCTACCTATCTCCAATTCTTTATTGGTCTCCATCTCTCCCCTTGTTCCACTTGTTTTTGTTATTTTTCCTTTCTCATTCTTTGTAAGTGTCCACAGCGTGAAAGTTGTCTACTTATTATATTGTCTATGATAGTGTATATAGGCCTATTACTTCTTTAATAGACTAATTTGTGATTGTTTGCTTCCATATCATCCCGTGTTGCGTCTTCATAAATATATTTCTGTAACGAATAACTCTCTTTCAGATTTTCCTTTCAGAAGCCAAACTTTGTAGCTGTATGTAATTATACTTGTAGCTGCGAGTATTATCATTCTCTGTCTTATTTGTACTCATAAAGACTTTGTCTTAGTTTGTGATTAGTTTAATATTCATCCTGTAAGGTTCGAATTACTTTAAATTATTTTAAGAACGACACTTGACCACGGAAATGGAACCAGGCATCCAATGGTTTGATTCCCATGTCTAGATACAACTATTCAATTAATGTAACCTGATTTAATTCAGTTCACTTAGCTACGGACACATCCATAGAGCTATCAAGTTAGACTTCAGACCTAAAAGTGTTCTACTCACTCCTCCCCATAATGTGGAGTGTGACGGGGGT
>CABFVZ010002745.1:87877-102794 GCA_902151445.1 Timema monikensis
GGGGGGGGGGGGGGGGGGAGAGGGCGGTCTTGCTTTTAAGACTGCTCTCCAGGGACTTCCATCAAGGGTTGATTGCGTGCAGCTAAGGGAGAAATAACCGCACCGTGGAACCTGGAACCTGGCTGGAGTCAGGGTTTTACACGCACCATGGCCTCTGAAGCAGGGTCAGGAAACAGAGACTTGTTTGTTATGCTTTGGACCGTGTCTGACGCCACAAACGGCATAAGTCGAGTACCGCTCGGTAGAGAGCGTGGAGGAGCCCTTTGGGAATTACCAAGCTAGGGACAACGGCCGCATTCTATTCTGTCTGGACCGTGAGCTTGTTTAAGACTGTTTAAGTGAGATTTCAATGGCTTTTAGACATTTAATATTTAAATTAGTTGAAAAATGACACCTGGAGATGGAAAACGACCTCAGGACCATTGGTTCACGATTTCAAAAAATACTCAATCACTGAGCTATACAGGTTGCATCACATGTTCAGGCTCTTTATTCACTCGTGGCTCAAGGCAAAGTCTGTGATGGACGCGTACAAATAATCGGATACCATGAATTATTATTGATTACACATCTTCGGGTTCATTGAGTTCGATTGGCATGTCCAGATGTTATTTTAATGGCTATGAATATCATTATGACTGCCCCTGAAGTCTAGTGGTCAGAGTTCCTGGCTTTAGATCAAGATGTCCTGGGCTCTATACCTGGAGCCTCCAGTCTAGTGGTCAGAGTTCCTGGATTTAGATCAAGATGTCCTGGGCTCTATACCTGGAGCCTCCAGTCTAGTGGTCAGAGTTCCTGGCTTTAGATCAAGATGTCCTGGGCTCTATACCTGGAGCCTCCAGTCTAGTGGTCAGAGTTCTTGGCTTTAGATCAAGATGTCCTGGGCTCTATACCTGGAGCCTCCAGTCTAGGTTCCTTGCTATAATTCCAGATGTCCTAAGTTCGATACCTGGAGCCTCCAGTCTAGTACTCAGATCTCCTGGCTATGGATCCAGAGGTCCTGGGCTTGATCTCATGAGCCTCCAGTTTATTAGTGAGTGTTCCTGGCTATAATTCCAGATGTCCTGGACCGAAAGGTTCATTTTTCTGATCATATTACACCTTCTATCTCCAATGTTGGCACTCTCTTCACCAACATGAGGTGGCCAATCGGTCGGTATTGCTCGCTTGTGGGATATTACTAACATGGAGTATTTTATATGAATATTTTACTTGAAGTGGATTCACTCATAGCTTGAAGATCATTTCTATCTTCCAAGCTTCGCTGTCAGCTTTCTTCCATCTCTCTTTATTGACAAACTTTTATTCCAATAGCTATAAGTTACATATTGTTGGAGACCTTCTCTAATATTCTCATTGATATGATACTAAACAACCAGACCAAGGTGACCATTGGGGTGGTTCCCCTTTTGGGCCAAACATCCAGGGTACCGGCCAGTAAACGATCCCTGGACCCCGAGGTTGTTAGCAAGGTTCTTTAACCCCAATACTACGGAGCTGGGTGTGTATTGTAATGAATAACTCAAATAAAATTGTAAATATTTTAACAATGTCTACATTTTTAAGAAGCTCCCATTTGTTAACAAGCAGGAGGGAACATGGATTAATGGAATGTGGAATATAAGAGGAATGTTTGTTGAAGAGAATGAATTGTTAGAGGAGATTATTGGAAGACAAATTGATATTCTGTATGATGTGAAACCCGGCAGAAAGGGAAAGATGATTTGATGACTTGTGATGGTAGCCTGGAGCTGTGTTCGGCTGTGGATGAATGGGTAAAAGGAAATCAAGGAGAAAGTTTAATCCTAAGCACAACAGTAAAGCTGTTTGTGAGAATATATGAGTTAGTGTCATTTAGGCGTCTATAAGTACGTATGAAAATAGTCATTCGTAGAATTACGTTGGTTGATAGTTATGCTCCAGTGGAGAGCGAAGACCAGAATGTGAGAGTGTAGTTTTGGAATAAACTTAATGAAGTAATTAATGCATGTGAACCAAGTGAAAGAATTATCTCGTTAAAAGAGACAAATGGATGTTTACCTGAAAAGGGAATTCAGAGAGAGTAGTATGAAGGTAAGATTATAATATGGTAAACGATAATGTTAATGAGTTAATAAGTCTATGTTTATTAAAAGTTTCATTTGAGTCGAAAACATGTTCCAAGCAAAAAGGTTTTAACTTCTATACCTGGAAAAGGGGGGATTTGCGGTTGATGATTGACATTGCGGTATACGATGAATGAACTAAAAGTTTAGTAACGGTACATATAGAAGTCACTATTATCTATTTACAGTGCGCGGCCTGTGGGAGCGCTACTAGTTCGTAGTAGGGGCCCACGGGGATATTGATTGGTCCTCGGCCCCTTCAGGCACCGTGTCTATTATCTATTTACAGTGCGCGGCCTGTGGGAGCGCTACTAGTTCGTAGTAGGGGCCCACGGGGATATTGATTGGTCCTCGGCCCCTTCAGGCACCGTGTCTATTATCTATTTACAGTGCGCGGCCTGTGGGAGCGCTACTAGTTCGTAGTAGGGGCCCACGGGGATATTGATTGGTCCTCGGCCCCTTCAGGCACCGTGTCTATTATCTATTTACAGTGCGCGGCCTGTGGGAGCGCTACTAGTTCGTAGTAGGGGCCCACGGGGATATTGATTGGTCCTCGGCCCCTTCAGGCACCGTGTCTATTATCTATTTACAGTGCGCGGCCTGTGGGAGCGCTACTAGTTCGTAGTAGGGGCCCACGGGGATATTGATTGGTCCTCGGCCCCTTCAGGCACCGTGTCTATTATCTATTTACAGTGCGCGGCCAGTGGGAGCGCTACTAGTTCGTAGTAGGGGCCCACGGGGATATTGATTGGTCCTCGGCCCCTTCAGGCACCGTGTCTATTAAGTAAAACAATATTTTTTGTACTATTTATTGTGTGCCCAAGTTAGGGTGGATATATAAATATACTGTTGAATGTCCAAGCAGTACTTATTATGAATTGACAAGCCATAGTAATTTAACAGCATAGATACCCGTTAGCTCGCTCTTTACTATTTGTAATATGCTAGGTCCTCTTCTTTAAGTTTAGTATTATGTTTTCATAAATAGTTAACTCAAGCTAGCTAATATAACTTCCTTCATAGTAACTCTATAAAATTAGGATTTAATATCCCTTGTTTTCATTCACCATAGTTTCATTACTAATCATGAATATATCTTTAAGGTCTTAGTCTGGTATTAGTTAGGCTGTATTGTCTTTATGTACTGTGGCTTAACTTTAAATTAATATTGGTAGCCTTTTTTTTTTTTTTTTTTATTGGTTTTTNGTTGATCCCTATTTATAGAGTTACTAGACTAATATAAACTATTTGTTCAATCTTACTTATGTTAGTTCCTAGTCATCCAGGTACTTATTTCTATGCATGCCTTTGGGGAAATATACTACTATGGTAACTGAATAAAATTATCTTTAATAACAATGGACTGTTTGATATAATGTCAATTTAAAATGCACGTAATTTTCTTTATCATGTTTACATTTAATTAAACAGATTTGTTATAATTGTATATTTCTCTTATTTCTAATTATTTCCAAACCTTCATGCTATAATTTTTTAATTGTAATCGTCACATCTTCTACTTAATATGGCAAGCGAAGTTCCACTGCTATAGTATTATAAAGAAGAGTGTGTATTTACGCAAAGCTAGCTACCTTCAAACAATTGGTCAATCATGAGTGTTTGTGTGTTAATATTAACTGTGGTCATTGAGGTCAACTCTATAACAAGCAGTGGCAAGGCTTAATCATTTAGATACAAACAAACTTGAATCAATAACAAATTGGAAAGTATTAATTTAAGACTAACCTTTTCTCAAGACACTATTGTCGTGCAATATTTGAAAAGATAGAGATTGAGTGTAATGAGGTAGACTGAATTGTTACCCTCTTAATACCCCTGTGGGTGATTGGAAAAGCGACTGATATGACGGATTTTGGAATGGACTTTAGATGTTACTTAATAGTGGGATTAAAGATTGTTCTAAAGGTATTATATAAGTTGTGATGGTAGGTATGCATATTGAGTAAAGTTAGATTGGATATAAACCATCATAGCAGTAGCTGTTCTATGATAATTGTGTCCGTATTCGTTGTGCTTGAGGCATATGAGGCTCCACTACTCCCCATACACGCCTGCGCATGACGCACTCCTATGCATGACGTTAACTAACCATAATAAGTTGTCAGTACTCAAAGAGTCAACTTTATTCTGTCCATCAGACCAATAAACGAAAATCAGATAATCCAAATAGGGATAGTTGATACTGATCAACGTGCTAGTGGAAGGCTTTATCCTTCGCTCTGGCTTTGGGAGTAACTGGTTGATGTCACGAAGACGATGACGTTGTGTTCAGACACGTGTGGGTTTGCTGGAGTGGTGGGTGTAGAGTGTAGACCATCCCGTGGAATCACTGGTGACAGGGACAAGCAGATGGGAAGGGTGGATAGGTAAAAGGAAGGAGTCCCAGCATCATGGGTGTCACGATGGGTGGTAGTATGGAGTCCTGGTAACGTGAGTCGTGGTGAAAAGTAGAATAGCGTCTTGGCAACGTGAGTCACGGTGGGAGGTAGGATAGAGTCCCGGCAACGTGAGTTGCGGTGGGAGGTAGGATTGAGTCCCGGCAACGTGAGTCACGGTTGAAGGTAGGATAGAGTCCTGGCAACGTGAGTCGCGGTGGGAGATAAGATAGAGTCCCGGCAACGTGAGTCACGGTTGGAGGTAGGATAGAGTCCTGGCAACGTGAGTCGCGGTGGGAGGTAGGATAGAGTCCCGGCAACGTGAGTCGCGGTGGGAGGTAGGATAGAGTCCCGGCAACGTGAGTCACGGTTGGAGGTAGGATAGAGTCCCGGCAATGTGAGTCACGGTTGGAGGTAGGATAGAGTTCTGGCAACGTGAGTTGCGGTGGGAGATAGGATAGAGTCCCGGCAACGTGAGTCACGGTTGAAGGTAGGATAGAGTTCTGGCAACGTGAGTCGCGGTGGGAGATAAGATAGAGTCCCGGCAACGTAAGTCACGGTTAAAGGTAGGATAGAGTCCTGGCAACGTGAGTCGCGGTGGGAGATAGGATAGAGTCCCGGCAACGTGAGTCGCGGTGAGAGGTAGGATAGAGTCCTGGCAACGTAAGTCGCGGTGGGAGGTAGGATAGAGTCCCGGCAACGTGAGTCACGGTTGGAGGTAGGATAGAGTCCTGGCAACGTGAGTCGCGGTGGGAGGTAGGATAGAGTCCCGGCAACGTGAGTCACGTTGGGAGGTAGGATAGAGTCCCGGCAACGTGAGTCGCGGTGGGAGATAGGATAGAGTCCCGGCAACGTGAGTCACGGTTGAAGGTAGGATAGAGTCCTGGCAACGTGAGTCGCGGTGGGAGATAGGATAGAGACCCGGCAACGTGAGTCACGGTTGGAGGTAGGATAGAGTCCCGGCAACGTGAGTCGCGGTGGGAGATAGGATAGAGTCCCGGCAACGTGAGTCACGGTTGGAGGTATGGTAAAGTCTAAGTAACGTGAGTCGCAGTGGGAGGTGGGGTAGAGTCCAAGTAACGTGAGTCACGGTGGGTGGTAGGATAGAGTCCCGGAAATGTGAGTCGTGGTGGGAGGTAGGATATAGTCCTGGCAACGTGAGTCGCGGTTGGAAGTAAAAAATGACAGTGGAAGGAGAGAGAGTTCAGACAAAATTGCTCTTTACAAACACGACAATTTATTAAGCTCTTTCAAACGACGCACTCGAATTGGCTAGCCACTCCCCGACTGGCCTCTGATCACAATTACAATCACAATCACAATAGCATGCTATGGTGTTCCCTGAAGGGGAGCACGAGAGCAATTTCCAACACGTACCGACCAATTGGTCACACCATACGGTTTTGGGCTCTAAAGACGGGTTGTGGCTTTCGCGAAGTTCTGGAACAAAGAAATGCATATTATTAATATTAGTGGGGGAAAACGGAAAGTATGTTGGGGAACCAAATAAGGGGTCTTAGAGTCACGTGCGGAGACACTACTCTATGGGGGGATGTGTGAGAGCCTCCCAAACCACTATTGACACATCTCACTTATGCTAGCAGGGCTTTGGGACGTCGATGGCACCCTCCAGGGTCGATGACGTAATTCCCAATCCCCTAGATAAGGGGATTGGTGGCATCGGTAATTCTGTCGTAGAAGGATTGCGCCAGCTTCCGGAAGTGTTCCTGATGGTAGGAATATCCATGTTGCGATGTAGATTCTCATTCCAGACATACCACAATGAACCTCAGGCACACGCTTTGGAACGCCTGCATCCTCCTCATATACGTGTCCGCAAGGTGGCCCCAAGCGGGACACGCATAGTCGAGGATAGGTCTGAGCAACTGCTTGTACAGTGTCAGACCGTTCCTTGTAGACAGGGCGCTACGCCTGTTGACAAGAGGGACTAGGATTCCCAGCCTTAGCCTCGCCTTGTGCCGCCTGTGCAAGTACGGAGGAAGATACAAGGGCCGACTGAACAGTGAGGCACAACAAGGATTACCACTCAATGCGCTAATTATGAGCTAATTTGACAAAATTTATTTGTTTTGGAATCTAATGTTTTGTTTCTACCAGTCAAGTTTTTATTTCTTCAATTTAGACACTACACAATGCACTATTTTGACAAGAATATAATCAAATATTTCACAGTTTTTCACAACCATATCAAATTTTAGGGAGGAGACAAAATTATCTCTAATATACTAAGAGTACCATACTAATGGGAATCCTTCATTAATCATAAAATAATAATAGGTTTACATTGCTTGGCTACACAATAGTTTAGATTGTTAGATAGGGGTATAGTGTATTCAGTAAAGGATAAACATACACTTAAAATAGAATTAAGTTAAATTAAATATTAATAACTATAAAACACATAATGACCAATCAAAAACTAAAAATATTCACTAATGTTGTTCATTATCATCACAGTCCACAACGTTAATAGTCAATACCTACATCACCCGGGTCATTCACGTAAATCCTACAATGGTCACCAATACACTTGTATACAAAAACCACGCTGACCAGAGATCCAGGATCACCCGGAAACGCTAACCCTTTCCTGGACACGCTATCCCACTCAATGGACACGCTAATTTACTCGTGGACACCCTGGTTCACTCACGGACACGCTGGTTCATTACCGGACACGCTCGTTGGGAACTAAAAACTGAGAACCATCACGCTACCACCAATATGGTGTATAAAAGGGTCACTGCTAAGAGTCAGTAATACAAAATATTATATAGAATAATGTATTATAAGGAAATGAGCCCTATCTCCTCTGTAAGTATCACTTTCGCTTCAATCAAGTTCCTTGGCAGTCAAACTGGCTTAGCCAACTGCTAAACCAGGATAAAGAGAGGGAACAGAGAAGACAAACAAATGGCAAGTGCACCAGCCTAGCAGTTGAACTCTAATATCGTAGATATATATGTATATGTATATATAAGTAAATAGTAGGACTTTGCAAGTACTCGTATTCTGAGCTTCGTGCAGAGATCGTTGATTAAGCTCAAGATCGAGATCGAAAGTTTTGTAGTCTCGTCATTTTCGAGCTTAATAATTAATTTTTAAAATGCAATAGTAAGCATAGTCTATTTAATTGAGATAATATAAGCGTTTCCAATTATAAATCATTCTGTTGCTCAACAATGTGTTAAATAATAATTTCAATTTTCCCATTGATAACGTAATAAAACTTTAAAACCACTTTAGACTGGTAAATTTATTCATTATTGTTGTCAATTTTGATTGAATTTGTCTACTTGTATTGCCATGAAAAAGCAATAAAAATTAAAATAGCTAAACAAATTACTGAATAAATGAATGATTCTTTTTACTACTTTTACCTGGTCTCTTTTTAAAATAATAATAATTTATGTTAATTTAAAAATGCAATATCAAGAATATATTATTATTTTTAATGTTTTTAAACTTATGATATTTAAAACTCCTATTAATGAATACGTTCCGAATATATTATTATATTAAATGTTTTAAAACTTAAGATATTTAAAACTCTTATTAATGAATAAGTTTAGAATATATTATTTTATTAAATGTTTTCAAACTTAAAATATTTAAAACTCTTATTAATGAATATGTTTAGCTACAAAACTAGCTCAAGTTTAGTTACTATTTAGTTATTGAATTATGTAGGTTAACCTGTTTAAAATCAATGTTAATCGTATTTATTGCAATACATATTTTCCAAACCTACCACAGTTATATTAAAAAAGCATCTACTATTTCATATTGTTTGCCAGAAACATTATTTTAGTAATATTATTTTTTATTTTAAAATATCAGCATCAAATTCTATAAGAATTAAAAATTGAATATAAGTATATTTCTCAATAAAATAATACCTAACGAGAGCCCGAACAATGCGCATGTGCAATTGCGTATAGAGGAATGGAAATAGAACAGAAGACGTGATCATGCACGATTACACTAAGGAATAATAAACGAAATACGAAACACTTCAAGTTTCTAATTGTTTAAGATTCTTACGGTTTCTTGTAGGGTAAATTAAGTTAATGAAGCATTTATTAGAAAAATATCAGCTTATTAAAACATCGATTTTATTAACTTTTGATCAAGATAGTGTAGAAACATTCTACAATAATGCAAAATGATATTGAAGGAAGCCGACCTGAAAGGAGAGTTAGGTTAGGCCTAGATATAAACAAACACACTTTTCTATTTTCTTTCTACACTTCCCACTTCTTCAAACTTCCACAGTTGCACATTGTTTTGAATTTTCGGAAATATTTATTTTTCATATGAAGAAATATTAATGAAAAAGTAATATTCCCGAAAATTCAAATTGATGTGCAACTGTGGAAGTTTTGAAGAAGTGTAAAGTGTAAAAGTTTAAGTAGACATGAAGAGAGAAGTGTGCGTGTTTCTATCTAGTCCTAAAGTAACTATCCCTTCAATTTGGCTTCCTTCACTATCACTTACTTTGCATCACTGTACAAAGTTTCTACACTGTCTTGTTTTACATTCCCAAGCCATCATGCAATTATTCGTTTTATTAAAGTTTTTTTTATAATTGTTAGTGTAATTTTAATGTCCCTAAAGACATGAGTGTTGAAACCATTTTTATTATTTATTTATTAGATTTGTTGTTCTTATTTTTAATTTGTGTTTTATAAGTGTTAGTTCTAAGTTAAAAACCTATATTTCTATTATTTAACTTATTTTTTTCAAAAGTTTTTATTATTTATAAAAATAGGTTTCATTAATATTTTAAGAACATGTGTTTTAATATAGAGCTACTTTTTAACATTTCAAAATTATGAATATACTTGAACTCAACTCGAATTCGGGAGCTTTTATAAATACTCGACTGGAATGAAAAAACTCAATCTGGCAGACCCCTAGTAAATAGTTAAATTTCAATGAAAATATGCATATATATAAAACACACACAGAACAAACATTATATATATATATATATATATATATATATATATATATATATATATATATATATATNCAGAACAAACATTATATATTATAAGTTAAAGCAATCACAAATAAATATACTAAAAATCATGAACTATAATTTACTTTACTGTGTTTTTATATCTGGTAATGTATAAAAACTTATTAAACAGTTTGTTTGTATAATAAGTTGAAGACATCTGCTAAACATTCATATAGAGGAGTTGTACGGTTGTTGCTTGTAGAATCAGGGTTATTGATAAACTACCCCATCAAGCGCTACTTCATATCGTTGTGTGGCACATTCATTCAAACCCTTCACTTTATCCGTCAGCTCGTGTGTAGGGTACGTAGGTACAGGGAGATAAATGAACCGGTCAGGGCGAACTTGGTGCAGAGCACTAACTACACATTATTCACACACCTGCTATTCATTTTCACGTTCGTGGACTTTATACACTAGAGTTTCATACGGTAGAAACAGACGAAAAGGAATTTTTCTTGCTTCATTTACAACGTCAAGCAATGTATATCAATATATTCATCTTGCCTTACTGCCATAGAGGAATGTTTAGCCATAGATTGCATTGAACATGAAATACTGTACGGATATTTCAGTTCGCAGGATTTATTAGTCTAATCTAATTGTAAAATAACAAAATTATTAGGTAATATTTGAAAATCTAACATTTTAAAAATGTTATTAAGTTTATCCAATTATTTAAAATACAGATTATAGTACAAAATGTACAGAATATTCTCAGCAAGTCGCCATTAATTGGACAGACTTAGAATAATCTAAACATATAATAAAACTATAAGGCATGTTTGAAAATTCAAATTTGTATGGAGTTTCAATTTTTTGAAGGTAGATAATAAGAAAGTAAACTCAAATAGTCCATTTTTAGATTATCACTTGTCTGTTTGTTAGAAAATTGTACTTCATTAAAGTATAATTAGTGTTTCTTTGGGATGCTTCGTGCTAGCACTAGATTTAAACTGTTTCTTTTTATGTTCATTGCAACAATACCTCCACGTAAGAGAAGCAATATTATACAATAAATGCAGACATTCAAATGATTTCAACCAGAGGCCCCGGATGTTCTTTGAAAGTCGGGGGGATCAACATAAAGGGGGTCTGGAGGTCCTGACTGGGTAAAATTTTATCCCTGAATGACTTTTGAAGATATTTTTAGGAGGCCAAAAACTCAAAAGGGACCTCCTCTATACATTTACCGAAATTTGGATGGCCCTAGAAGCTATATAACGTGGTTCTCAATTGGAAAATTTTACGAAAAGTAACCTCTTCTAGAAGTTATTTGGAGTGGTTCTCATCCAGAAGATTTGTATAATTTGGAGTCCTATAAAATATTTTAAACTGTTTTAACCTGTAAATATTTTGAAAATATTACGCTATCATAAACTTTTTATAGTGGTTCTTTAGTGGCAAATTTTTAATTACTGGGTGCCTCAAGAAGATAGTTTGAGTTATGTTTAAATCGTAGTTATAGTGTAATGCTTACAACCAAAGAAATATTTCTTATATTTGTGAATGAGAAACGGGTCTTACGGCCTGCCAAGGCTATCCACAAATTATATAAAATATTATGGATATTGCTAGTTTCGAGCGTGAATCACCTGGAGGCAAAATACTTACAGATCAAAATGTTCTTCCAATAATATTTAATTGAGGAATCATTTCTCAAATAAAGATACAATCTTCGTTAAAATTTTTAAGATAAAACGCAATTTAAAATATATTACATGTCTTTTGTTGCTATCACGTTTAGAATATTATGAGTCTCTCAACATATATTGTACACAAAAAATCGATATCAGGAAATAGTCATAGTATTTACCCACCCACACTTTCTATGGTCCTGAAATAAATATAATAATGTTTATAAACCTCATATAATGCTTCATATGAACTTTCCCCACCTACGGTTCATACCATCTATTGAAACTCAGCTTAACACATGAATATATAAATGTAGTTGTAATAACTTGTGTAGATATCAGATATTAAGGTAGTTAATAAGAGCCCTCCTTACTCTAATATAACTAAAGCCTATTTATTACCCATTTTGGTGTACTCTCACTTTAAAATATATTATCAAGAGTAACGGCTAGTAATAATTTTAAATCAAGCTGGTTTCTGCCAAAACAATTTATTTTTTGACATTTTCAAACAGCGCCGATAAGGCCTATAATTTAAAATTCTGTTACATCCCCAGGATTTCCAGACTAAGGAATATTTACGTACAAAGTATTTTATAATAAAATATGTATAAAACAATATATGATAGTTTTCATAGCCTTCAATTAGATTTTTGGCACAAGGATCATAAATTAATCACATTAATTAAGAATAATATTAATAGTTTACATTTGGGAATACGCTATTATTTCTAGTTAACAAATTATTGCAAAAAGGTTTGAAAATTTCAAATAATTTTATAATTCTATTACTTCTCAATGACTTCTCATGCCCAATTACTTTACTTCTACAGGTTTTGCCTGTTTTACATGTACACTCCGTTTACCCTGAAAGGTAGCAAGTCTTTCCTTGGCAGATTATAAGACTACACTGTGTCTGATGCATGGACGTAGGGAGGATTTAATTTTGGGAGGGCTCCAAATTGTAAGCTAATGTGTTTTACATGGTGCTAAAAATTCTGAGAGATAAAATAATTATTTAAAAAAATGGCAGTGGAACCTTTTTCGTGTGAGAGAGAAGGGAATTTTCTCGCTCCCAGTTGACGTTCAAAAATTGTATGCCCTAGGAAATATTTGGAGTGGTCAAGCTAAAGAATTATTTTAAAATTCAGCCACCCAAAAAAATATATTTAGAAGGCTCATAGCCTAAATTTCTATTATGAAATTAGATGTCTTTATAAGCTGTTTTAAGTGGTATTCCTCCGACCCATTTTTGAAAATCGGGATAATTTAGAGTCTAGACAAACTACTATTTCTGAAGATAGGACTGCAGAATCAAATTAAAATAAATAGTTTAGAAACCGGATTTTTTTATCACTCTAGCTATCAACATTAATAACTTCGGGAAAATTACTTGAAGGATGGGGAGATGTTTGAACCCCATAATCCCCCTCACTACGCCCATGCTATATTTCTATCCTACAGTCTGCGATAGTTGAACTGTGCAAGGTAAGTCTACATATCAGGGTAAACTAAGTGTACGCACGTATAAAACCTGTCAAGGCTCATATTGTGGAGGGCAAAGTAATGGATTGATTAAATACCTAGTGTTTTTATTACAAACCACGCATACAACACAATCAAATATTATATCACAACAATGTTTAACGTAGGTTTAAAAATAGTAAAATATTTAATTAAAACCTAAACCAGAAATTGTTTTAGTATTAATGTCCATTAATTTGATAATGGCGGATAAAGATTGGAAAAAATAAAATTTTAAGTGTGGTTGAAATACCGCCACTTGTCAAACGTAGAATTCAACTGAGAAATGTTATGAATTTGTTCTTATCTCTGTCAAATGTTTCAATATATTACACTTTTGCTTTCCTATTCTGGTATTTTTTTTATTTAAGACAATCACAAATAGGCCTAGTGTTTTTTTCTTTACTTTTGTAAGCAGGTCTTTTTTCTTGAGAGAAAAATATAAACTGCAATATTAGGGCATTTCAGTTTACTATTAAAAAATTGTAAATAAGAATGTATAACTTCATTATTTAATATTACCAAACTGATGGTATAGGTTGTGTGTTTTTAAACATTGGTTTTGAGTTAACTTTGGAAATACTGGGGAAGGATAGTCTCAGCCACCCCAAGATAAAAACGGGGAGTTCAAGCCCCCCTGTTCAGGAGCAACAATTCCTCCACGTAGGAAATGCACATTTAGCAGACTTACTTTTGCATCTTAAATTAAGGTACTTTGTTCAGTTATCTCATGATTTTGCGTATAAATGAGGTTTATTTGATATTTATTTAACTTTTTTTTTGTGTGTATATCGCAGCCACGCTTCTACAATTTGATACAATAATTATTAAACAAATGTTAACAATGTATGTTGGCTCCACACTAAAGGTAGTCCCTAATGTGTGGCGTCATCACCATCTGAAATAAAATATTTCCCTATCCTCATGATATGTTTGGTGGTCAAATTCTTTCACTGGGGTAAAAAAAAATCTAACCCCTCCGATATTAATGCGAGAAGAACCGTGGACAAAAACTGGTCCCCTCATCGACTATTTTTCCCGTCTCCTACCAATCCATCTTTGAAAAAATGAACCGAATATAATACCTCCAGGAGTGCAAAGGGAAAACCACTCTTGTAACCCTGCTACGTCTTTTATGATGTCAGAACAAAATTTAATTTTCGATAGTATGCATTTATAAATTCTCTTTCAGACTTAATTTTTTCAATAGTAGAACTTTATAATTTTTTAACAAAACTAATATAAAATAATATAATATTGAGACATCTTTAGAGTCTGGTTGACTTAATGATGTATAACGTTTATCTTGGAAGTTTGTTAGCTAGTTCTTTCAGGAAATAAGGAAATTAAAATTTTTGATTTTATTTAAAGTCTTTTTTACCTGTTGAAGCTTAACTTAAAATTGGGATTTTATTCAAATCTGTTTGACTTAATAATATGTGATGTTGATTTTGTCAATTGTTTGTTAGTCCTTTTGAATCATAAATGGTATGGAACTCAGGAAGGACTTTCTTGTTCTATTGTTTAAAAAATGGGAATATTTAGTTAAAATTCTTAATATAATATACAACATTGAACCCGAGAAAAAATGGTGCTATACATACGTAACACATTTATTAACTCATGGTCTTAAATTTTATAATTTAATTTTTAAAGAATTAACGTCTTCATTTTTATGTTTGGAAAAATAAAAAATATTGATATCGGGTCCCCAATGGTAAACACTTCGTATTAAAATTTAGACTTACGGTTAAAACTTTCGTCATTTTACAAGGGGATACACAGTAAAAAGAAAATTAATAGGTTCATCTTTTATTAGAGTCCTTTTTACTTTCTCGCTATCTTACAGGAAGAGAGAGTATTGTGATTGTCAAAAAAATCAAACTCGATATTTTGGTGAATCTCGACCTTTCATGACCCTCCTAATCCGAAAAAGTGGTTTTTGTATTTCCGTCTGTCTGTCTCTCTGTATTTTACCGATCAGGCTAAAACTTGGTATCTAGGGTTTTCATAGAGTTGTCCTGAGGAGTCTTTGGAATTGTATATTTAACCCTAATACTAAGGGTAGTTTACTGAGGCCAAAAAGAAAAAAATGGATTTTACCAAAATCGGCTTTAACTATTGTAACGTTCTGGTATTTACGTTACCGCGATGGGCGCCTATTGAAGAATTATGATGAATACACTTTTCATTTTGACATGTTTTTTA
>CABFVZ010002746.1:0-30219 GCA_902151445.1 Timema monikensis
GTAGCGTTTATATTCTAATTATCAAGTTAATTGTAACCGTAGTTACATTTTCTCTCTCTTAGAGAGCGCGTTGGAAGCTGTCTCTAGAGAAAGAGGGTAGATGCTCGCTCTCACTCTGGAGAGAGCTGAGAGCTGTTCAGGATTTACGCTTCTATGAAAAGACTTCTCGAGGTTAGTTAAGTATAAAATGATATTTTGGGATGTTAATTGTTTGTCTTTATAGCTCAACACCGCCTCCCATTGGACACGCCAGGGGGGGTTTAAATACTCTTAGATATGTGTTCTACCCACTATTACTTGACCACTTGGTTATAAGCCTTCATATCCTTCTTAAACCACGACCACTCACCACACCCATGGCTACTCACTGCACCCATGGCTACTCACCGCACCCATGGCTACTCACTGCACCCATGGCTACTCACTGCACCCATGGATACTCACTGCACCCATGGCTACTCACTGCACCCATGGCTACTCACCACACCCATGACTACTCACTGCACCCATGGCTACTCATCGCACCCATGGATACTCACCACACCCATGACTACTCACCACACCCATGGCTACTCACTGCACCCATGGATACTCACCACAAGTCCAGGTTTTACGCATTATAGGCAAACTGATGGTGTAGGAGAAGGTAGTAAAACTTGAAGGAAATGTGTTCTCGTTTGCGTGAAGAGAACAGGGGAACCATTTCATTACAAAATACTTGTATTACACCCAACCGTGACTTCACCAGCACACAGCCAAGACTACAAGACTAGACGGACTCTTAGTCCGCGTGTCCACCGCTGCACACAGTTTCAAATAGAACTTATTTTCTTGTAGTTGGTCTAATGTCTTAAAACCAGGTTGGCTGTTAACAATTTGTACCGGAAATGTTACTTTTAATAATTTAACTTACCGGAAACCAATGTTAAAAAATAAAAAGTTTTGAAAATCATTTAACGTTGGAATGAAGAGAACGCGAAAAAAGATCAGTGTTTTTTTTCTAATGTTTAAATCAAAAACAGTTTTTGGACAAAATAAATAAAGTATCGCTCAGTAGAAACTCAGAGTTTAATTCTCTACCCTTGGTGATATCAACAGTTGTTGAATATCTGACATGAGCCGAACAGCAACAGATAACAAACTATAAATAAGAGAAAGTTTGTCATTAGATTCCAGAACATCCTCGAAAATATCCAACAGTTGTTGATAACACCACGTGTAGAAAATAAAACTCTATGTGGTCACAATTATACTTCTTGTTCTAGTGATATCACTGTGATAACAGATACACTGCTTGTTATAGTGATATCACTGTGATAACAGATACACTGCTTGTTATAGTGATATCAGGTTGATATGTAGCAATAATCAAAATACAGCACATGCGTTATCCACGTATTACTACCCAACCAGGCTATCAGCGAATTTCTACTGACGTTAGAGATAATTTAGATAAAGTGTACCTGCGATTGCATGAAGAGAGAGTGGGAATACGCCTAGTTAATCTGTCCTGGATTTGAACTCCAACCATATCATCACTAGCAAACTGGACTAGAAGAGACTGACGTCTTTGTCCACATGTTCACCGGTGCTGGTCATGATATGATATAATGTGTCAACAAGACCAGAGGAGACCAAGCGCTAATCTTATATCAACAATAATTATTCCAAGTATTAATCTTCCCTGGGACGATATCGATTGTGGCTTCTCCTTAAGAGGATGGGCAGAGAAAGATAGAAAGCCTCAACTATCACAGACTAATGGAGCAGTAGATTAATTCCTTGATTTCCCGGACGTGGCAGCACTGCACTACTTACCTGAGATTAATTCACAGGTCTCACCGCGTTCCTGGTACTAGCAGTGTTTGCTGTCTCCGTGAAACATTTCTACACCCGCCACTGAACAGACTCCGACTTGTAGAGGAGACGAGATACTCTGTTATGACTTCACTATCCGTAGCTTTCCATAGAGAACTTATCTCTGCTGGGGTCCGGGGTTCAATCCTCGACCCCGACACAGATTTATCTGATTACTAAACCCTTCCTTCACCTCTGACAAGACATCTTGTGAATGTGGGGAATACCAGGCTTCCACCGTGGTTCGGATTCCACGTTAAAATGTAGGTCCTCCATTTCATCTCACAATCACCCTACCATTACACATTAGCGTAAGTGCGTAATTAGCGTAAGTGCGTATAACCCGAACGGGTAGTAAGACGCGGTGCTAATAATAATAATAATAATAATAATAATAATAATAATACACTTTCATGTATTCATACGACAATTCTTCGTCTGTCACTTTCAATAGCTATACATAACAATAGTAATAACGGTGAAATGTTATTAGTGTTGGTGGCAAACTATTTTGTTTGTATTTTGTAAGCGTCTCCTGGTAATAAAATGTGACTTGTGGTTGTGGTTGTGGTTGTCTGAGGGAGTTCCTCATCCTAATGCTGGGGGTATTTGAAAGTGTCGGGAATAAAACCACGTATAGAGGGAGTGTGAAGTTATCAAGTCCCCCTGCGTGGGGCAGTAGACTGAGAGATCGTTATAAGGGAGGGTTTGGGTGCAGAGACCATACAGAGCAAACATTATAGTTATTAGGGGTCGGGGGATGGTTTCATAACTCGTCGAGGGTTGAGACTACAAACACTACAAACACTCAACTGTGGAACAGTTCAGAATTCTGTCTTCATTCAACTGACAACTGGAATAAAGATTTACTGTACATAGTCAACATGGGGGTCCAAGGTGTGGGTAGCCCAGGAGGACCTGCTGGATTAGAGAGCGCTGAGAGTGTCTTGTATTCACATTGACTGATAGCCGCACCTGATCTATATCACACAGTAATCAGAGTATCGTCCTAGTATCCTCATAAAGACTACATGTAGATATGAGTAAGGTAGAGTTATAGAGGAAATATACCTTCATTTGCGTGGAGTGAGAATGAGAAACTCTTTAGGAAAAAAACCCTCAACACATCCCTCCATGATTGTACCGTGACCTCTCCAACACTGAAATCAGGCTAGACAAGCTTGACGTTTATTTCGCGTGCTCACTGATGCGGTAATCTGCATATTAAGTTAGGATATTATCATAGAGTGAACTTCACACTTGACTTGTATAAACACCTCAAACACCACTTATACATACCACACTTGACTTGATTTCGGTTACTCTTTACCTGACCGTAATTCAAACCAAGCTATCCCCAAGTTTGTTGGTCAGCGCTTGAAACTAGACTTCTCAATTGCCCTGGTCCGTGGACATGTCGCAAGTTATTAAAACAACTGATATAATTAAATTTCTGAGGAGCAATATAAGCTCATAAGAATCTCACCTTAACCATTGAAAGATAACGTAGCTCAATCAGTGTCTACTGTGGAGTATAGCTACCAAAATAAGTGGAATACTTCTTGCAACTAAATCAACGGATATCTTGGAAGAGAGGTAGTGCCCCTGAACATTATGATACGACCCACATTACATAGGTGTACGAAATATAGTATTAGATCTATATCACGGCGTCAGTAGTTGGACTCGATCTTTAACATGGGTGGAAGGAAATACATTATTATTTTTTATAATATTCCTTATATTGCCTCCCAGCTAGCTCAGTGTTGAGAGCATTGGCGTGCTAAGCCAAGTGTGCCGGGTTCGATTCTCGTGTCCAGGTATAACTTTTCAATTTAAAGAATAAAGGGAGTAGAAGTTTTCATAAAATTACATAAAGACCTTGACCAATATTCAACAAATGTTGATATCACCATGAGCAGTATTCAAGAACTGTTGATATTACCATGAGCGATATTCAACACATGTTTATATCAACATGATCAGTATTCAACAACGGTTGATATAAGCATGAGCAGTATTCAACAGCTGTTGATATCAATATGTGTGTAAAATCCAACTACATCTTTCTACTGGAGCAATATTTCCTCCTGGATAAACAAGCTTGTGTAATACACTTTGTATAACTTTAAAACAACATATTGGCAATTTAACAAGAAACAGGACGAGCCAAGGATCTTCATAAGAGTTGTCCTGGATCGAGAAATCTCTCCTTGTGTGGTCGATCAGCAATGAACCCTGGACTGCCAGCTCACTATGTATTCTTTTGGAGCTTATCACACCCACATCTGTGTCTGAACAGTCTTCAGCATTAGACTCGCTTCATACTTGCACAGCCGTCGACGAGGAAGGCTAGGCTTCGACTCCAGACAGGACTTTTAGGTGGAGTGCTCTTCCACATTTGATATTAAATGAAATTTTCCCACCTCTCGACGCTAATCTAGGTGCATTTCCCCTGATACACCCTCATACTTCTCCCCTTAGTTTAACTCTGCTATTCCCCCCTCACCCAGTATTATATGTCCCACCCTGCATTTCCTGTAATGCGGCCTAGCCGGGATATGAACCCACTTAAGCCAAGCAGGAAATACGAGCCTCAGTAAACATATCAAAATGAGACGACACATAAATATTAAAGTAGATGAATCTTTTATTAGAAGCAACCAACTCCCCTCCCCTCCCCCGTCTCTCTATGGCTACATCTTCCGGAAAGTGGTACAAAATAAACACCCATTTATTCTCAAGGAGGGTTGCATCCAACTAGGGGCAAGAAAAGATAACATTGCCCCCTCTCCTAACACAGCAGCGGAGGGCATACTCTCCTGAGGGCAAAGGGACCCCATCCTTGTTCCTCCCCAAGAAGCGTCCCGACGCTAATGAAGAGCAATGACGCCGAACCGACGCGACGTCAATAATAGCAGAGCCCCTCCCCCTCCCCACTCGTGCGCGAATCAACGAGGATTTGATATATAGTGAGCTGCGGGCGGAATACAATATGTCCCTGGTTCCATTCATTGCTCTGTGTCCCTGGTTCCATCCCTGGTTACACGTGTCTCTGGTTTCATATGTCCCTGGTTCCATATCTGGATCTATGCGTCCCTAGTTCCATCCCTGGTT
The DNA here is from genome assembly GCA_902151445.1 of Timema monikensis. Taxonomy (NCBI): domain Eukaryota; kingdom Metazoa; phylum Arthropoda; class Insecta; order Phasmatodea; family Timematidae; genus Timema; species Timema monikensis. The sequence continues at coordinate 4,975 of CABFVZ010002746.1, forward strand.
ATATATGTCCCTGGCTACGTCCCTGGTTACATGTGTACCTGGTTCCATTTCAGGCAAGGTTTGCTACCAGGCTTTCAGGGTTCCAGGGTTCTAATACCACTATTCTACTAAATCCTGCCTCTCTCCTCATACTACCCTCTCTCCTCATACTACCCTCTCTCCTCATACTACCCTCTCTCCTCATACTACCCTCTGTCCTCATACTACCCTCTCTCCTCATACTACCCTCTCTCCTCATACTACCCTCTCTCCTCATACTACCCTCTCTCCTCATACTACCCTCTCTCCTCATACTACCCTCTCTCCTCATACTACCCTCTCTCCTCATACTACCCTCTCTCCTCATACTACCCTCTCTCCTCATACTACCCTCTCTCCTCATACTACCCTCTCTCCTCATACTACCCTCTCTCCTCATACTACCCTCTCTCCTCATACTACCCTCTCTCCTCATACTACCCTCTCTCCTCATACTACCCTCTCTCCTCATACTACCCTCTCTCCTCATACTACCCTCTCTCCTCATACTACCCTCTCTCCTCATACTACCCTCTCTCCTCATACTACCCTCTCTCCTCATACTACCCTCTCTCCTCATACTACCCTCTCTCCTCATACTACCCTCTCTCCTCATACTACCCTCTCTCCTCATACTACCCTCTCTCCTCATACTACCCTCTCTCCTCATACTACCCTCTCTCCTCATACTACCCTCTCTCCTCATACTACCCTCTCTCCTCATACTACCCTCTCTCCTCATACTACCCTCTCTCCTCATACTACCCTCTCTCCTCATACTACCCTCTCTCCTCATACTACCCTCTCTCCTCATACTACCCTCTCTCCTCATACTACCCTCTCTCCTCATACTACCCTCTCTCCTCATACTACCCTCTCTCCTCATACTACCCTCTCTCCTCATACTACCCTCTCTCCTCATACTACCCTCTCTCCTCATACTACCCTCTCTCCTCATACTACCCTCTCTCCTCATACTACCCTCTCTCCTCATACTACCCTCTCTCCTCCTCCCCGATATGGAGGTTGAAGAGCTCTAGTAACATGTGAGGTATCAATCTGATATGAGGGACATTGACACGAACACTGTATATTGGGTCGTTTACTCTATCCACTGAGCCAACCAGGAGGGTCGTGTGTTCGATTCACCTCATTTATTTAAATACAGTTATAAGGAACCAGCAGTATTAACCTCCCTCATCCTGGTATACTGTCCTAGAAAGTTTCCAGTACTGCGCTGTACACTGAACCGTAGTGAGGTTAAGGAAGGAGCAATCCCATAAACCACGGGTCCCTGGGGACTCGAACCCCCGTCACGTTGCGGGGGAGAAGGATTAGGACAAGCGAGTCCGAGGGACACCTGAGAGAGTGTCTGTGATTGAAGGGCTGGGTTTCATACCCCGGGGGACCCTGCTAATTGCCCTGGACTCGCTGGAGACTCGTCAAGAAGAGAGGTGGGGTCCCCAAACCTGGGGGATACTGTGAGGAGGAATGGAGCAGAGGTTAGCACCCCTGACTCGGTGGGGGAGGAGAGGGGGGCTATCCCGGCCATTTGAACTAGAAGTGGTTAACTCTTGAAACCATGTATCTGCCTGCCTCCAGCTAAATATTGTATCTGCTAATTATCTCTCTTAAGATGAGTTTTCCTGGCCTAAATAAATCAAATATTGTTCCAATAGTTTCGTTTATTTTACTGGTTTGCACAGTAAATTTAACATTTCTAGAATATCTGTCATGGCCTTTGAACACATACTTCTTAAATGTAGAGAAATTAATTCTAGTGGAAATTCTGTGTCCTTTGACAGATATACAACTGTTGAACTATTAACAAGTTTATAAATTAAATAAACGTAACTACTGGAGAAATATTTTACTTCTTTTGTACAAAAATTACTTTTTTAAATACAAACTGCACAAATACTGATCTTAACTTACGTTATATCTTACATTCCAGCTTAATAGACACTGCAATAATATTGTTTCAACAAATTGTAATACAAAAATGTTGCTAAATTCTAGATCAAGTCTTAAAGATGTAACTAAATACTATATAAGGTCATAAAGATGTGTCTAAATCCTAGATCAAGTCATGGAGATGTACCTAAAGTCACGATAAGGTAATTAATATGTGCCTAAAGTCACAATAAGGCAATTAATATGTGACTAAATTCTCGATCGGGTCATTTAAAATGAGCTCCCAATATTCAAAGGTTACAATTTATACCCCATCAAGAAATGAACCCAATTTTCTCAAAAATGGTTCTAGATCGTTTGAAGCCTGACGTATCAACGGTGCTGACCATGGCTGAGGATGGTAATGTATCAACTGCCCGTTGTAAGTTAACATTAACTATTTTATCAGGAGCAAGCTTGGTTAGGGGGAGGGTATAATGTAAGAGGAGGGAAGAAATAAACATAAGTGCTTCATTATTTGTTTATTTTAGCAACACTCACGTACAGTGTTAGTATAAAATAAAGGAAGAAAGAGTCTTAAAATACATTTGGATGCGGAGCTAATTCAAATAAAGTTGCCAAAGAAACAAAAAAAACTCTAATTGGAGAATAAATCCTGTTCACCCAGATGAGATTTACACTGTTGGTAATGTGTGGTCGAATAAAGAAATACCTCCCCCCTTTAGACACCTCAGGGGGCATTTTATACAGGTTTTTGAAATATATCGGTAACAATAAAAAAGTTCTGCCGACCTGACTGGAAAAAAAAAATTGTCCGTTCTCTTTTCTGAAAGCCAAAAAAAAAGAAGGAAGAATTACAATGACTTGAGGATGAGCCCATTTTGTAATAAAGGGGGTGTGGGGGTAGGTCTCAAGAGTGCGAAAACCCAGGTGCAACCGATGAAATATAGCGTGGGACGCGGAGGAACTGGACCGGGGTAGTTCGCTAATATGACGGCTGAAATATGGCAGCCCGACCAGAAATAGAGAAAAGAACTACCCCCCCCCCCTCCCCCTGCCGCAAGAGTTCAAGAAATAAAAAAATACCGAGAGAAGGGAGAAGATGGCTCCCGCAGTAAATCTCCATAGCCAATACCTTTTTGCAAAACTCCTCTTTTGGGCGCATTGCTAAGACTTCTTGGATGCCAACTTTCAAGAAGGAAGGGGAGGGGGCTGGAGGGGGCAAAGAAGAAGAAAATTGTGATTGAGAGCCACCTGTATAAAATATCACCCGATTTATGTTTTCTTACTTTAACCTTTTTTTGATCTCATATCTTGACATGCAAAAAGGAAATGGAGAACCCGTAAATGTGAATTTATTTTTCTTAATCTTCTTTGAGTATATTTTAAAATGTATCCGGGATATTTGAGTCTATGCGAGGATACCACAGCTATGTGGATACTCCACTATCCTAATTATCAGAGTTGGATGTGTGTCGGCGTGCTTGATATTGACACGGGAGACCACAGTTCAATACTAGACTAGGGCCACTATGTTATTTATGAAAGAAAATTCCTAACAAACAACTTGTACAGTTCAGCGACACTAAACGACAAACACATGTCATGTGACTCTGTTGACTGATATATACAGTCCAAACTTCTTAGCAAGGGTCTTATCAAACACATGTCATGTGACTCTGTTGACCGATATATACAGTCCAAACTTCTTAGCAAGGGTCTTATCAAACACATGTCATGTGACTCTGTTGACCGATATATACAGTCACTGAAACAAAGGTAGTTGAGTTGGTCCCTGTGTGTGTTCGGGAGAAAAGGATAACCCAAGCCAAGTGTTCATCTCGATACAGTCAACTTTAGTTTAGTTAAATTATATTCTAAGATATTCCTTGCCATATAAATTGCAGGTCTTATATTTTTGGTTCGCTTATAAAAATAATAGAATTGAACAAAGTCATTTAGAGCTCTCAGGTGAAGAGGAACAAAAGCAAATAATATACAATAAAATTGTGGGGGAAGGAAATAGTTATCAACTAAATAATTGACTTATAAAATTGACAACCTTTGATAAGAAAACTGAGGTGTATTTCGTCTTAGCCTCAAGTTTGAGAGAATCCTGTAATTAATAAATATAACATTTCTTGTATTAAAATTATTTATGATTCCATTTTCCCCCTTGACTCAATTTAAGTCTGAGCCTAAAATATTGTTTATTGTCTTCGTCTCCGAGCTGTGTAGTGTTCATGCACTAAAACTTGGTTACCGGAAGTGTATGAAAAGAACAACAACTACAATAAGACTGTATATACGTCTTAGGGACGATATCACGCTATTAAAGTAGTGCCGTCAGTACGTATTTAAAAGTAGTTTCAACAGTTAGTATGGGAATAATTACTCCAGTTAGTGTTGGAGTAGTTCCTCCAGTTAGTATTGGAGTGGTTCCTCCAGTTAGTCTTGAGGTAGTTCCACTATTCAATGTCTTGAAGTAGTTCCTCCAGTTAGTATTGGAGTAGTTCCTCCAGTTAGTCTTGAGGTAGTTCCACTATTCAATGTCTTGGAGTAGTTCCTCCAGTTAGTCTTGAAGTAGTCCCTCCAGATAGTTCTCCCAGTTGGCTTGTTGAACTAAGGTAGACTCGAAACACTTGAATACATGCCCAGTCCCTTCTTAAGGGTGAATGTAAAGTCCACCCTTGCAACCAGTCAGCAGACGCCACTGTCACATGTCCTCCCCGTCCTCTTGTAGGAGTGCGATGGTAGCAGGTGCCACCTCAGGCAGACAAGCACCCTTGTGTCTTTTAGTGAGATCTGCGGAGAAAGAAAGATACAGACTTTTGTGGTTTGCTACGTGACAAACCTTTGGTTGATATTAGAAACAATTTCCCACAACACTGACTATAATCCCCTGTACTAACATCACATAACGCTGACTATAATCCCCTGTACTAACATCACACAACGCTGACTATAATCCCCTGTACTAACATCAAACAACGCTGACTATGATCCCCTGTTCTAACAACACACAACGCTGACTATAATCCCCTGTCCTAACAACACATAACGCTGACTATAATCCCCTGTACTAACATCACATAACGCTGACTATAATCCCCTGTACTAACATCACACAACGCTGACTATAATCCCCTGTCCTAACAATACATAACGCTGACTATAATCCCCTGTTCTAACAACACACAACGCTGACTATAATCCCCTGTTCTAACAACACACAACGCTGACTATAATCCCCTGTCCTAACAACACATATTGCTAGACTATAATCCCCTGTACTAACATCACATAACGCTGAATATAATCGCCTGTTCTAACAACACACAACGCTGACTATAATCCCCTGTCCTAACAATACATAACGCTGACTATAATCCCCTGTCCTAACAATACATAACGCTGACTATAATCCCCTGTACTAACATCAACTAACGCTGACTATAATCCCTTGTACTAACATCACATAACGCTGAATATAATCCCCTGTACTAACATCACATAACGCTGACTATAATCCCCTGTCCTAACAACACACAACGCTGACTATAATCCCCTGTTCTAACAACACACAACGCTGACTATAATCCCCTGTCCTAACAACACATATTGCTAGACTATAATCCCCTGTACTAACATCACATAACGCTGACTATAATCCCCTGTACTAACATCACATAACGATGACTATAATCCCCTGTACTAACATCACATAACGCTGACTATAATCCCCTGTACTAACATCACACAACGCTGACTATGATCCCCTGTTCAAACAACACATAACGCTGACTATGATCCCCTGTCCTAACAACACATAACGCTGACTATGTTCCCATGTACTAGGAACACATAACGCTGACTATAATCCCCCGTTCTAACAACACACACTGCTGATTATAGTCCCCCGTTCTAACAACACACAACGCTGACTATGATCCCCTGTCCTAACAACACACAACGCTGACTATGATCCCCTGTCCTAACAATACATAACGCTGACTATGATCCCCTTTCCTAACAACACACAACGCTGACTATAATCCCTTGTACTAACAACACACAACGCTGACTATGATCCCTTGTTCTAACAACACATAACGCTGACTATGATCCCCTGTCCTAACAACACATAACGCTGACTATGCTCTACCCACCTGGCTGGCTAGTTATAGCGCACATCAGGGCGAGAGAGTTGACATAGCTGGAGCCATCAGATGCACACAGAGGCTGTGAGAGAAGACCTTCTTGGGAGGAACGTAGTCTTTCACAAGGAGCATCAATAGATTGGCAGGGAGCGTGCCACTGGGTGATGTAGTCTGTAACAACCACAGATAGGACTATCTGGGTCACGGGTGTCTGGGACTCTCAGTAGCATCAATGCTACTACCAACAGGGACTCGGAGATGTGGTAAACCGAACTCTATATCAGAAACTTTGTACTACAGGAAGATAAGGTTTTATGTAGTGTACAAATAAATTTTTTGATTAAAAACAATAAATTGTTGTTTTATTTATTTGATATTTCTTACCGATATTTTTCCATTTCGTGTTACTTTTTGGAGTTTATTTCCTGACACGGCGCTGTCGAGAGAAACGTTAAAACGAATGGTTTCATGTTCTTTTATTTAATAGTCCTTCTAAGGCTTGATTTGGATGAGCTAGGTAAAGGTTTAATTAGTTTAATATTGTGTTACTGAGTTAACACGCCGCTAATCGAGACAATTATCACCCCCCTCAACCTTCATGTCGGGGGGTAGTGTACAAAGACAACGTGCTAAGGAACAATAGAAATGCCTTCCAAAAACACGAGGCAGAGAAAAAAAACTGGGTAATTCAATAACACAATTAGTCACCCCGGTGTAATCCCCTTTATAGGCCATTAACGACAAGAGGGGGTGATAATTTGCCGACACAATTATCTGAAATTGTGCAGATTTAATATTGCTACCGCTTCGTTCATGGGGCTGGAATAATTATTTAGGTTCTAAACGTTTTGTTCCTCCCACTTGTGATGGTGGTGATGAGTGTGTGTGTGTGTGTGTGTGTGTGGAGGAAATCTTAAACTCACCATTTAAAACACCTCTCACTAATATATTGAGCAACTAGCATCTATAACTGTGTCCCAATCACTTATTTAACACATATTCCTATTCTTGTTAGAAACTGATCCAAGTGAAACGCCCTTCTCTTGTTTCGCTGCGCTGTGAGACACATCCATAGTTCGTGTGCTTTACAAACACTATTTATTTTATCTTCAATAAAGTTATATTTATTAATATAAACACCAACAGGGGGTTGAACCAGATCGTATTTACTGACTCTAGCAAAATAATATATATTTTAGCACCATATCTTAATACCCGCTCGCGCCATACGCCTATACTAATAATTAATAACTGTAATTTGTGATAGCAAAAAGTGAAAATTTTAAAGTGTATTATATCTCTCTGTAATATAGAGACAGTATTGGGAATACAGCAAGCAAGTTGACTACATCTCAGTCTCATTTAGTTTGATTTGTGCACTGAGGGTTTCCCAACCCTCCTTGAAATTAAATTAATGTCAATCGGACGGGTAGTAAGATGCTAAAATAAAGAAGTGTTTTATAAGAGGATAGCGTTTAGATGAGAGGCATTAAAAATCTTCCATTAACTTATATTGTTATAAAGTGTGTAGCTAGAGCCAAAAAACATTGGAAAAAAACAGTGGGAGAATGTTTTAAAAATAAATAGAACTTTTGTATTGTTAGTAAGTATTACTAAAGAGGCTACTCTACAGTTCTATCCTAGCACTCACAGTTGAACCAGTCCGAGTTCTTGTTGACGGCGCAGTTGTAGTGACGGGTGCTGTAGTAGGAGCGACCATCCGACGCACAGAATAATGGTTCATGAATCAGCGCCATCTGGGATGTGATCTTGTCGCAATCCTCTTTGATTTGATTCTTCTTTTGATCTGTCCCACATGATCCTGCATGGATGATGTCAACATCTGCGAGAACATGTACTACTGTGACACTCAGCATGTGACAACATCTGCGAGAACATGTACTACTGTGGCACTCAGCAGGTGACAAAACTGAAACATGTACAACTGTGGCACTCAGCAGGTGATAATACTGAAACATGTACTACTGTGGCACTCAGCAGGTGACAACATCTGCGAGAACATGTACTACTGATGACACTCAGCATGTGACAACACTGAAACATGTACTACTGTGACACTCAGCAGGTGACAAAACTGAAACATGTACTACTGTGGCACTCAGCAGGTGACAACACTGAAACATGTACTACTGTGGCACTCAGCAGGCGACAAAACTGAAACATGTACTACTGTGGCACTCAGCAGGTGACAATACTGAAACATGTACTACTGTGGCACTCAGCAGGTGACAACATCTGCGAGAACATGTACTACTGTGACACTCAGCATGTGACAACAATCTGCGAGAACATGTACTACTGTGACACTCAGCATGTGACAACACTGAAACATGTAATACTGTGACACTCAGCATGTGACAACACTGAAACATGTACTACTGTGACACTAAGCATGTGGCAACACTGAAACATGTACTACTGTGACACTCAGCATGTGACAACACTGAAACATGTACTACTGTGGCACTCAGCATGTGACAACACTGAAACATGTACTACTGTGGCATTCAGCATGTGACAACACTGAAACCTTTAGCACCAGGACAATTCTGAATATCTCAGAGCTATGACGATGTTCCATCAAGTCAGATCTATCAGGTTTACTAAGAAAGCATTTTTCACCTGACACATTATAATCCTAACTAACAATATAATAATATTATTATAAATGCGAATGTGAGTTTGTTTGTTTGTTACGCTTTCACGCCTAAACTACTCGATCGGTCATCATGAAATTTTGCATACACGTTGTCATGGGTACAGAAAAAGATATAAGGTACCTTTCATCCAGAAAACAGTACTGTTCCCAAGGGATAGAAAAAAAAACTTTTAGACGGTCGTCCGGCATAACAACTCGGCCTACTGATATGAACATGAATTGCAACATGATGCCTGGAGTACAGAAAAAGGGACCTGCGGTATCCCGGAAGAAAATCTGATATCCCGAATTAAAATCTGTTCTCGAGTTATTTTAGGCACATCTATCTTAAAATGATTAATAAAAATCTGTTCCCAAGTTATTTTAGGCACATCTATCTTAAAATGATTAAAAATAATTACATTCACTAATTAAGCTCTGTCTGTTCACCCCGTTATGGTAAATGACAAAATTGTCTTAAGAAGTTTGGTATTATACTGTGATGAACTCAAATAAAAACATTATTTTTACTAAAGTGCCTTTAACATTTAGTACTATAACAACTCGATAGATGGCGTGGTATCGATTTGTACTATTTAATGTACTAAGATTTCATTACTCCCAAAATCCGATGGATGTCGCTGAGCACACTTTAAAACGCGGTATCGTTTTGCATTATGTATGGCTATTTTAAACTCATAATTGTGAAGTTTGGAGAAAGGGTAGAAAGGGAGTTGGGGGCCGTATCGATGGGAAATAACAATACATGTTTGTGATTCATTTGTTTACAAACATTGATTAGTTACCGTTTATTCATCTGTGTTTAGTCCTATTTTAATAATATTGTAATTGTTTTACGTTTTCAGTTTATATTGTTCCTTTTTTCCTTGAGCGATAGTTTATCATTTATTATTTTTAGGTTAGTTATCTTACTTATAATTCTATTTTTTTACCTTTAAGGCAATAGTTTGTTTTAATTTTTAGGTTAGGTATATTTTTTTCTTAAAAAAAGTTTTTTTCTTTTTCTTTTTTGAAATGCCTCGCAAACGTAACTCTAACTTATCCAGGAGCTCATCGCGAGCCCGGGCAGCTAAAATTGCTCGATCCCAAAAATCCTCCGTTCATGCTGAATTAAGGCGGCAATAACAAGCGGAACGACAAGTTTCCTTGAGAACTGATGAGACACCTTCTCAAAGCCAGGAAAGACTGGAGGACCAAGCCACCCGCCAGCCCGCCATGAGAGCAGCTGAGAAGTCTCTTCAAACACAAGTGCGTTTGGAGGAACAAGCTGAACGCCAGAGAGCTCTGAGAGCTACTGAAACGCTCCTTCAAACGCAGCTCCGTTTAGAAGAACAAACCCAGCGGCAGGCAGCCATTAGAGTAACAGAAACTACACAACTTTCGCAGGCGAGAAGAATCGTTCATGCAGAAATGCAAACCGAACCCCGAATAACTTTTATGCGTAACAGTTGGTCCATATTTAATAATTCTGGATTTAAATACGATCCTTTAATTGATTACAGAAATCCTACTTTAAATGTTGTTGGTTTGATGAATAAAAAATGCCAGTTTTGTGATGCTTTAAAATGGAAAGATGAGACCGCAGGGATGTGTTGTTCTAATGGCAAAGTTTCCCTTCCTTTACTTGGTGAACCAGAACAACCTCTGAAAACTCTATATTTATATGATGCAAATGAATCACGGTGCTTTTTAAATAGAATTAGAAAGTATAACTAATGCTTTCAAATCACACCTTTTGGAGTAGATAAGGAGATAAGAATGACCGGGTTTTCGCCAACCTTTACCGTACTTGTTCAGATATATCATTAAATTGGTTCACTTTTTCCAACAGAGAACAAACAGCATCCATTCTTGCAAGTTTATTTTATGGGTGATGAAGAAAATGAAGTAAACCGTCGTTACCTATACATTCAAGGAGTTGAAAGAGTTACGGTATTAAAAATTCAAAGAATGTTACATAACCTCAACATTTTGATAAATACCTTTTAAAACCGCAATAGAGAACTGGCCTCAAGAAGATTATAAGGTTGTCATCCATGCTGATTGAACTCCACGTGGCGAGCATGAGAGGCGCTATAATGCACCCACAATTAATGAAGTTGCTGTCCTGAGGAGTGGTGACCAGTTCTCTTCACGAGACATAGTGTTACGAGCACACGATAATACACTTACATGCTTAGCCGATACTCATAAGTTTTATGGTGCTTTGCAGTACCCATTAATTTTTATCAAGGGACAGTCGGGATACCATTTTGATATTCCACTCATTAATCCCACTACAAAACAGCCAGTTCCCAATAAAAAAGTTTCATGCATAGATTTTTACGCCTATCACATGATGCTTCGAGAAAATTACTGTAGCCTCCTTCCGCGGTCAAGACAGCTCTTTCACCAATTTTTAGTAGATATGTACATCAAAGTAGAGAGCGAACGTCTTCGTTACATTTATATTAAACCAGAAAAAACTGCTAGCTGAAAATTATATTCACCTGCAAGATGCGATTAGCATGAATGGTAATATAAACCCCAACAATTTACGCAGAATGGTTATTCTTCCCTCTACTTTTGTAAAAAGCCCCCGCTATCTGCATAAATACACACAAGACGCTTTCACCTATGTGCGTACTTACGGCAGGCCTGACCTATTCGTGACTTTCACCTGCAATCCCTCATGGAAGGAAATAACAGAAAAGCTTATGCCCGGGCAAAGAGCTACTGACCGACATGACTTAGTTGCCTAGGTGTTTCGTTTAAAGGTCCAAAAACTAATGAATGTTATTACAAAGGGAAAATTATTTGGAAACGTCCAGTGCCACATGTATTCCATTGAATGGCGAAACAAGGACTGCCACATGTGCACATTCTTATTTGGTTACAAGAAAAGCTGCGTCCCAACCAAATAGATAACATAATAAGCACCGAGATTCCGAGATCCAGAACAAGATAAGGATTTGCACGATACTGTAGTTGGAAACATGGTTCATGGTTACTGTGGGGCACATAATCCAGCATCGCCTTGCATGAATAATGGAAAATGTACCAAAAAAAATCCCCTGAGATCTGCTAAAGGAAACATTGCATAATGATAAGGGTTACCCTTTATACAGACGAAGAGCACCCGAATATGGTGGTAGAAGTGTTACGATTCAGACTCGCAGTGGGGTTGTCCAAACTTTTGATAATAGCTGGGTTGTGCCGTATTCACCCATTAAATGTAAAATATTTAATGCCCACATTAATGTAGAAGCCTGCAACTCTGTTCGTGCTATTAAATATATTTGCAAATACATTAATAAACGCGATCTTCAATCTGCGTAACAAAGGTGTAGCGCAAACTCTTAATGAGGTACATACCTATCAAGTAGGGCGATATGTCAGTAGTAATGAGGCAGCGTGGTGGCTCCTTGGTTTACCCTTACACAAAATAAATCCAACTGTTACACATCTTGCCATACACTTAGAAAATGGACAGCGTGTTTTCTTTAATGAGAGTAATTTCCAGGAAAGGATTTCATCACCTCCTAAAACCACATTAACTGCCTTTTTCCAGCTTTGTCAGACGGATACTTTCACTAAAACATTATTGTATTCCCAAGTCCCCCGTTATTATACATGGAACACCTTAAAAAAGGAGTGGAAACGCCGCGTTCAAGGTACGCCTGTTGAAGATTTGCCAGGGGTTAAATCATAAGACGCTCTTGGTCGTGTCTACACCGTCCATGTAACGAACATTGAATGCTTTTGTCTGCGCATGTTATTGCATCATGTTCGAGGTACAACTAGCTATAGAGACCTTAAAATTGTCAACGGTCAGGAATGCGGAACATATAGAGAAGCATGTGAAACTCTACGTTTGTTAGAGAATGATAACCAATGGGACGAAACTATGGAGGAAGCCGTGCAGTGCCAATGGCCAGACAAAATCAGGGAACTTTATGCCAACCTCATATCATCTTGTGGCATTTCCAATCCTCAAACTCTGTGGGATAAGTACAAAGAGTACATAGTGGAAGATATTTTGCGGTGGCTACAGCAAGTACATGCAGATATGACTTTTAATGAGCACATCTACTACGATGCGCTGACGAAAATTGAAAACAAGGTTATGAAAATGACGGGGAAGAAGCTTCAAGATTTTGGAATGGTAAACCCCTCAACGATCAGATGAAAATGACTTAAACGATGAAATTAATCGGGAATTAAATTATGATTTCACAGAATTTCAACAGAAAGTAACCGAATTAGCTCCTCGGTTGCTTCCAGAACAAAGTCACGTATTTCAACAAGTGTTATGTCAAGTAGAGTCAGGGAATGGTGCACTCCTCTTTCTCAACGCCCCTGTAAGGCACATTCAGTTCTAAAATTGCCATTAAATATTGCACAGGAAGAGTCACCCATCTGAAATTTCAGCAAAAATTGCTCTTGAGGTATGATTCTACGACAATGTAAATTTTTGGTGTGGGATGAAAGTACGATGTCCCACAAAAAGCTATAAAGGCGTTAAACCGAACTCTTCAGGACTTGCGAGACAGTACAGATATTATGGGAAGAATGGTAGTCTTACTGACTGGTGACTTCCGACAAACTCTACCGGTGAACCAGAGGGGCACACATACAGATGAAATCAAAGCCTGTCTCAAGTCATCAAGATTGTGGGCAAAAACTAAAAAATTCAGCCTAACAACGAATATGAGAGTCCACCTTTATAATGACGTAGATTCAGGACATTATGCAGAGACACTATTGAAAATTGGCGATGGACGTTTGAACACGGATGTTGAAGGTTGTATTTTACTTACAGAGGAATTCTGTAATTTGGTGGATAATGGTGTGAAGCTCATTGCTAATGGTTACCCAAACTTACAACTAAATTTTAATTCTGATCACTGGTTGTGTGCAAGAGCAATTCTTGCACCAAAAAATGAAATCGTTAACAAAATCAACACTGACATTTTGAAAGAGGTACAGGGAGAAATAAAGGAGTATTTGTCAATAAATACAATCATGGACACAGAACAGAGCACTTCATATCCCGCAGAGTTTTTAAATTCTCTGGAGCTATCGGGTGTACCCTCGCATAAACTACAATTGAAATGAGGGTCACCAGTTATGCTTATGCGAGATTTGGATGCACCCCGATTATGTAATGGAACGAGGCTTCGGATTACACCATTAGGGAAAAATATAATCTTGCCACCATTTTAACAGGTGTGGGAAAAGGGGAAAGTGTAATCATACCACGAATCCCATTAATCCCCACTGACCTACCATTTCAATTCAAAAGACTCCAGTTTTCAATCAAACTTAGTTTTGCTACTACTATTAACAAAGCGCAAGGGCAAACATTGCAGGTAGCAGGGGTGCATTTGGAAAAGCGTTGTTTTTCCCATGGCCAGCTATATGTAGCATGTTCGCGTGTGTCCAATGCCCAGAATTTGTATGTATTTGAGCCAAACGGAAGGACATACAACATAGTATATAGGAGCGTCCTAAAATAATGATCTATTCTGTTCCCACGATTGCAACGGCCAAGAACAAGCGGAGTAAATAAGGGATGTTAATTAACTGTAGGTAAAATCCAAGATGGAGTGGGATTTTCAATTCGTGGCAAGGCATAACCTATGACTCTACTGACACACACGCCGCTACTTCTTTTCTACTCCTACACTTGATCCTTATTTATATTGTGTAGTTTGTATGTTTCTTTATCTCTACCTGTATTGACAACAACCTGAATAAGTTCATCATTTTTATTTTCATATTTCCTGTGTCGACCGACAAGCTGAATTTATTGACAAAATAAACATTAACGCGAGCAAAGCCGCGGGCAAAAGCTAGTTACATCTATTTTTAAAATCTTTCAGAAAATGAAGAAATATGTTTTAATAAACATAAAACTATGAGATCATTCTCCCTCCATCCCACCCCAACATATTGAAGGTCTGTACCCTCCGAGATGTGCCCTCTTAGCGCAGCACACTTCATGATGAAAGGGTTGGAGTAGGTGACGTTGTCAGTCCCACACACTGGCAGCTGCATGTGGACGTTGTCGGCGAAGTAACAGATCTTGGCATTCTCCTTGGGGAACTTGATGTCTTCCAAGGTGCAAGCTCCATCGTGCAGGATGGATAGATCTGAAAACAAGAGAACGTTGATTGCGCATGTTGAACTGTGGAAAGAGGAGCTTAGGAAGCAGGAGGATTCAAATATTTGATTACTTGTAGGAAATAAGAACATTCTGGGAGCTGAAGGAGGAGGCAGAGGACAGGGCTCATTAGTGGTCAAAGTTTACTGACAAAAGTAATGAGCTTGTCCTAAGGCAGAAACAATAATAATAATTATTATTGCACTGTATGTCTTGATGATAATATATACCAAAGCATACCTAATTTGGTGTACCCAAAATAATTTCTTACACACAGATAAATATGATCAGATATAAATTTTGTTCATACAAATATTTAAGAGCAGTGATTCTGGTCATTCATCTGAGGTTTGGAAGATTTGAGTCTATGTTGATAATAGAGGGGTGAGAGTTGGGTTAAGGATTAGAGAAAAGGGATGTAATTAATCCTTCTACTACAACTTTATTTGGGTGAAGGAGTTAATCCCTATTGTACGATTATAATTAGGTACAGTGGTTAGAAATTTTGGGAGAAGAGTAAGAGAAGGATAGAGAGCACACCAAACCAGTGTAGCAGTCACTATAAGTCTAATAGTGATTCAGAAAGCTGGACAAAGCCTTCGTAACTCAGAGAGAACTCGACAGAGGCAGCAATATGTATGCTAAATATATCATGTCACGTATCAAGACTGTGACGTAGCCCACAACTCGCTAATTCATTTTTTGACGTGGTATTGCTCCACTAACATGGGTTGTGTTTCCTGATGCAAAGGATCTGGTTTATGCTGGAGTATGTGATGGAGTTACTCCCGCATACCTCTCTGCCATCTTGTACACTTCCATCACATATTGGTTCTTCTTTCCCTGGACAAGGGCCTTCTTTTAACAAAGAGAGGTCTGAAACAAGCACAAATATACACAGAAACAGTGAGATGGACATTCAATTTAAGAGAGAGAGGTCTGAAACAAGCACAAATATACACAGAAACAGTGAGATGGACATTTAATTTAAGAGAGACCAGAATGGGGAAGGCCATTGGAATGCATTGCTTGAGAAGTACGCTAGCGACTACCCGGAGAAATAGGATTAGGGATGAAGATGTTTGGCAAGAGTTGGGGTACACAGGGAGTGCACGAATTAATAGAGGAAACTAGGGTGAAATAGTGTGGTCATTTATTGAGATAGGAAAAGGGAAGGATCCCAAGGAGAATGATGGCTTTGAATTTCACGGGGAAAATAAAACGAGGTAGACCAAGAAATAGATCAGAAGAGCAGCTAATAGTAAATGTGCGAGAATTATACTTCCCTTTGAGCTATTATCCAACTAGCCAGTTGAGCATGAGCAGGAGCTATAGTTGAATACTCACTGTTATATGGTCTCCTGGCAGCATCGCAATGGAGAGCCTCAATGTTAGGGTACTCCACCATGTCGGAGCTGCACACAGGATCGTACAGCATAGAGACAGGACACAAGTGCCGGCAAGGACCTTCGTACTGTACAGATATAGCTGAAACAACAATTAACTGTTTGTTCCTGTATTAACCCGAGGGGGTAGATTTGGTTGAGACTCAGAACTTAGAGGATTCATCATCACCGACCTACCTGTGGGGATTCTCTAACACAGGAGTGACCAGTAATTTCACGGAAGTTTTATCAGTCAATCTTAACTTAGTCTTTCAGTTAACGTTAAGTTTTTAACTAATCTAACCTATACTTTAGGAGAAGTATGAAAATGTAGCATAGTTAGTTAAGTATTTGGAATTGCATTAGTAGAAGGGTTCCAACGTGTTCTCACGTGTGCTCATACTCCCCTCGAGCTGTAAGACAGAGCCGTGTGACGCTGTGAGATCACTCACGTGTGCTCATCCTCTGGGCCTCGCACATCAACTCCCAGACACTGCTGTAGGTCCTGTTGTCCTGGCCACAGACTCTCCGCCAGATGACGAAGGCAAGGGCGCAGTGGCTTGGCTCAGGGTGATCCACGCATGCGCCGTAACGCACAGACAATTGGCGTACTGGTAAACATGGAGTAATTATTATTAATACAAATAAAACTGCTGTTTATATCATAACATATACATTTCAACACGGGTAAAACAATTACAAATAATAATATGACTATGCAGGTTCAGACGGTGCATTTTAATGGATCCCCATTAAGTAAACATTTCTTGACTGTCTACTCAATTCTACTTATTTACCTTTAGTAAAACACAATTTCAACATGTTTGGTAAATGTACATTATGTTAAGACTATTGCAACCTTTTGACAAAAGCAGCTATTCTTCCAGATTGTATAAGGAAACAATAGACTGTCTATATTTTCTTCGATACCCACAAGCTTGATGATTAGAGAAACATTATGTTACCCTGGCAAAGATTTCTACTCTTGTGTAATACTATACATACAAAATTAGTCCCGGAGGAGGAAATGTAAGAAATATGTTGGAGCACGCTTGTTAAGATTTTAATCGCTTACAATCTATCAGATAAAAACTTTATTAAGACATGAATATTCTAATTAATAAAACAATTAGAGGTAGAAAGTGTAACTAAACACAGTACGAGTATTTATAAGAAATGACTGTGAGAACTTTGGTTGTGATCCATATAGTGTCAACGTGAGGGCACAGACAGGTGATGGAACTACCACCTTCGAAGAAGGCAGCGTAGCAGCGGAACGCCTGCACGTTGTGGAAGGTCTGACCATCTGACCCACATAAGGGCTCATACGTCATATTCTTTGCTGCTGACAAACACAGATCAGTGCTGATATACTGTCTGTCCACTCCTGGTAATCTCTCGTGGAACTGAATATCCTGACCATGAACCAAGCACAGGCACACTACTGAGAACACAGGAACATCACCAGGTGTTATACCTTTAAAACACACTACTGAGAACACAGGAACATCACCAGGTGTTATACCTTTAAAACACACTACTGTTAGCACAGGAACATCACCAGGTGTTATACCTTTAAAATACACTACTGAGAACACAGGAACATCACCAGGTGTTATACCTTTAAAACACACTACTGAGAACACAGGAACATCACCAGGTGTTATACCTTTAAAACACACTACTGAGAACACAGGAACATCACCAGGTGTTATACCTTTAAAACACACTACTGAGAACACAGGAACATCACCAGGTGTTATACCTTTAAAACACACTACTGAGAACACAGGAACATCACCAGGTGTTATACCTTTAAAACACACTACTGAGAACACAGGAACATCACCAGGTGTTATACCTTTAAAACACACTACTGAGAACACAGGAACATCACCAGGTGTTATACCTTTAAAACACACTACTGAGAACACAGGAACATCACCAGGTGTTATACCTTTAAAACACACTACTGAGAACACAGGAACATCACCAGGTGTTATACCTTTAAAACACACTACTGAGAACACAGGAACATCACCAGGTGTTATACCTTTAAAACACACTACTGAGAACACAGGAACATCACCAGGTGTTATACCTTTAAAACACACTACTGAGAACACAGGAACATCACCAGGTGTTATACCTTTAAAACACACTACTGAGAACACAGGAACATCACCAGGTGTTATACCTTTAAAACACACTACTGAGAACACAGGAACATCACCAGGTGTTATACCTTTAAAACACACTACTGAGAACACAGGAACATCACCAGGTGTTATACCTTTAAAACACACTACTGAGAACACAGGAACATCACCAGGTGTTATACCTTTAAAACACACTACTGAGAACACAGGAACATCACCAGGTGTTATACCTTTAAAACACACTACTGAGAACACAGGAATATCACTAGGTGTTATACCTTTAAAACACACTACTGAGAACACAGGAATATCACTAGGTGTTATACCTTTAAAACACACTACTGAGAACACAGGAATATCACTAGGTGTTATACCTTTAAATCTTCTAATCACTATAACAGAGACAATGATAGTAGTAGTAATAGTAGTAGTACCTAGTGCTAGTAGCAACATCCCCGTGATGAGATAAAAGATATGATCTTCTCCTCTGGATGTTGCTGTCCGACTGCCCTCAATACCGGACTGAGACACTCGATCCCGGCTGATTCAGGAGCCAGGACAAGGTTACATCTGCTCATTTATATGTAATTATCATCACTGGGTAATACTGGGGATAAAACATCAATGGATGTTACACAAGTTCAAGTTTGACGGATGTTGGCTTAGTTGGTCGCGAGTCTGCAACTCTCTCAAACATCCTTCAAACAATTTGTTGTACGGACTCAATATCACCCACCAAAAGCGAGGAGGAAATTTTCGACTAACAATAATGTTCTTAAAGTGTTTTGATGTACACAAAAATTATATAATGCATTTTCTATGAGTTTTTTAAAAATTGTAAACATAATACTAGCGATTATATACCAGCTATAGTTGCCACATGGTCTAAGGCGTCACTCCCGTAATATACTAGACTGCCAATGACGGGGTTCGAATCCCAGTTGGGTGTATTTAAGGTGTTTTTTTATAAAGTGACTTTCCACTATCCCTCCCCCGCAAATGCTGGTATTTCCTCCAAATTCAACCTTAACACATTATCGTAATTATACACAGGCATATGGTCCAAACGGTTAGCAAGACGCGGTGTTTTTATTTTATTATTCTACTATAAGGCCACATGTCTACCCACTTCCAGATGAGCTAGAAATTTGAAATTTGACAAACTTATAGCTTCTTGGCTGTAATCGTAAGGAAAATACAAAAAAATGTAAAAAAAATGCAAAATGTCAGAGCAACTTTAAATTCTGTGCAAACCTTTCTTTAGAGGTCTGTTGTGGCTAAACGGCAAGACCTATATAAAAAAAAGGCTCTGCGATTACATTAGTTTACATCCACTTGCAAAGAGAACTCACCGAGGGCTTGGGGCCCCCGACGAGCAAAGCAAGTGTGTGTGTGTGTGTGTATATATATGTTTGTTCCTACAATGATTCTAAGTTGTCACTCAAGGAAATGTATCGAGTAGCTTTAGTAAACATTTCGCTCCGGTTTTCGCATTTCTCCGCGTCATACCACCCACCCGGTCAATCCACATATTTACATTAAATAGGACGAAAAAGGCAGAATTTAGAGAAGATGTACCAACATCTGTATTTAGAGGGAGACCCTTTAGTAAAAAAAAACACCTATTTTAAACCTAGCTATAGCCTTAACTCCGACCATTCCACTATAAGCATACTGGACAAGACGAGAATGACGCCCTTGTCCGAGTGACCACCAGTATTTGTTGTCTACCAGTTATATTAAAATGTTTCAGTATGTATACGTGCTGGATTATTTTATTTTCATTTCAAAATGATCCACACCACTGGACACGCCGTCTAAATGTCAACTCACGTTCATCTAGTCTGGTTTGGAGGTGATTGGAAAGTCAGAATTCTAATCCCTGCTGGTTGTACTGAGGTTAGTTTCTACTAAATTATTTCCCAATCCCCCTTCACGCAAATAAGGGTACATTTATTATAAATTGTACCTTACCTATTCCTACTACATTAGCATACTGTTAGACCCTATATAATCCGTATGTGCTTTGTAAAATATTTACAAATGTAGTTTTAACAAGTATTGTCGTTAGCCGAAGCTAGTCATCTTCATTATCTAGCTCACTGAGGAGATAGTCTATAGAGCTAACAATAGACTGGTGAAGGTTAACGATAGCCAATGTTCAGACAGGAAATAAATCACGGCCATGATCTCGTCACACATTGGAATGGACAGGCTTATGTGACTAGAACAAGGTCATCTCTGAATAACTGTCCGCTATTAGAGAGATGGCATTGAAAACCCTGCTTCACACAGCCAATTAAAATATAGTTTTAATATTGTGTTGTTTCAGAAATAGAGAGGAACGCGGGGAACTCAGTTGGAAAATAAGCACAATGAACAATAGTTTAAATATTTAACAGTAAATAAACTATGCTAGAACTTTTTATTTTAAGGTAGTATTAAAATGAAGTTTAGCATAGTATGTATTATCAACGATTGACTTGCTCCAACAAAGGATGTAGTTAAGAAATCCTCACATTCACAAATAATTGTTTCGTTTAAAAATATAATTTGGAAAATCTAGAGAAAATAAGAGTATCTGGGAAGTCCGCTGGGAAACTGCCCGAAGGAGATCAGGTCAAGGGTCGCCATGGACAAGTAAGCTTTTGACAAGATCTTGCTCGGTTATGTTGCCTCTTAACCCACTGCCGGCGGGAAGGTAGCAACACGTGGCAACAAGCAACTACACATTGCCTCTTGTTGCCCCGGTGAAAGGTCGCCCTTAGGAAGACGGAGAGCTTTGAAATGTGGTGCTGGAGAAGACCGGAGGAGATCAGGTGGGCAGACAGAAGTCCTGAGAAGATAACCAACCATTTTGGATGTGATTCTTTGGAGCAAAGCGAACTGAATCGCACAGCCTTAGAAATAGTATTTGTTTGCATGACGTCATAGATGGAAAGGTTGAGGGAAAGAAGAGCTTAGGAAGGAGTAGGATGAGGACTGGGCTTATTGACGGTCTTAGGTTAACTGACAAAGGAATGGATCTGTCATAAGACAGAACACATGAAAAGTTATTATAAAATATGTCATACAGTCATTGCTCTATATTGTAGTATTACCGGACGTTAAACTATCCATGACCCAGCTAACTTTAAATACAGACAATGACACACTAACACACTTTCTCATTATATTAGCAGCATTTTACAAAACCAGTTCTCACAAAAACTCCCCTTGACATGTTTATTAAGAAAACAAACACTATTATGACAATCGTGTCAAACACTCTTCAATCATTAAGTAATTAAAATGAATCTAGAACCAGTCATCAGTAAACTAACCTTGAATACAGTTTCCTTCGACAAACTAGCATATTATGTTGTTTATATTGTAAAACAATAGCCAGATATCCATTTTGAACAGAATCGTTAGTTCCATTTTCAGAATATTTACAACTTTTAAAAATCAATAAGCTACCAGTGCTATATTTGTTTTCTAAAACAATATATTTTGTGTTACTTATCACATAAAACTGTCATCCTTTTCGCGTAAGATATTTTCAACCAAAAATGCCATCAGCATTCTCTTAGGTAGAAGATGGCCAACACTAGGTGAGACCTGTCCGTCAGTAAATACGGCCGGTGAGCATCAAACCCATGACCTCCCCGGTGAGAAATCTGCAGATGACGCCCAAAGATGTCGCACAGAGCTACAATACAATCTTCATAAGAAAAACCTTTAAAAACAACCTTTGTTGTGGTCAACTTTGATAACATGTTGTTATACTATTAGTTTCAATTTACAGGTATTGAATATATTATCAAAAGTGACAGCCACAGATCACATGTCTTGACGTATGGAAACATGAAAGTAGATCTAGTGTTTGTTCTTTCTGACAAATAAAGCCCTAACTGTGAATGTTACTGTATAACATATGATCACACATGCTCTACCCTTGCCCAGGACATTCCACCAGAGGAAGGGGNGGGGGGGGGGGGGGGGGGGGGGTGTCAGGAAGAGAAATGACTTCACTCAGAACGATAAGTGAAAGTTACGTCTCTCAAACTGTTCTCGAAAGTGGCCCAGTCTCAGATAATAATCACCGCGTTCATAAATCTGAGACAAGTTCCTTGCATGGGACTAATGGAGGACGAGACAGGAAATAAAACACAATAATGTATGTGTCGCAGACTGACTCCTTAACTGGCTGATGTGACAACATAAGGTCCTTACTGGCTGTTGTGACAACATAAGGTCCTTACTGGCTGTTGTGACAACATAAGGTCCTTACTGGCTGTTGTGACAACATAAGGTCCTTACTTACTGACTGATGTGACAACATAAGGTCCTTACTGACATGGCTGATATGACAACATAAGGTCCTTACTGACTGATGTGACAACATAAGGTCCTTACTTACTGGCTGATGTGACAACATAAGGTCCTTACTGGCTGATGTTACAACATAAGGTCCTTACTGACTGGCTGATGTGACAACATAAGGTCCTTACTGGCTGATGTTACAACATAAGGTCCTTACTGACTGGCTGATGTTACAACATAAGGTCCTTACTTACTGACTTATGTGATAACATAAGGTCCTTATTTACTGACTGATGTTACGACATAAGGTCCTTACTTACTGGCTGATGCGACAACACAAGGTCCTTACTGGCTGATGTGACAACATAAGGTCCTTACTTATTGACTGATGTTACAACATAAGGTCCTTACTGGCTGATGTGACAACATAAGGTCCTTACTGACTGGCTGATGTGACAACATAAGGTCCTTACTGGCTCCTTCACTCATCCGTGAAGGCTAGTTCTACAATAATCCGAACATACGTAACATAAAATATAACATACAAGCACTTGTTTTACCAATTTTGATATAAATTATGAGATTGAATATACACAAATGCGTGTACATTTCCTCTAAATTCTACTTTCTTTTCCCTATTGCCCTATTTGTATGGATTTGGGGGATTAAAGGGGGGAAGGGTAAGTCCGGGAGTGATACGCAGAGCTTAAGAAAACAAGCAGTTGTTCGGACTCAATGAGAATTACTTTCTCCCACTAAATCCCCATGTACATTTCTCCCGTGAGACGATAGTCTACTTTCTCCCACTAAATCCCCATGTACATTTCTCCCGTGAGACGATAGTCTCTCCACACCAGGTATACCACGCCCACGAAGGATGTCCCCCTGTCCTGAATATCAATCCACGCCGCCAGATGTAGGGAGCCGAGTGGTCCGGGGCACGCTATGATAGATGGCAGCAAAATCGCTCCAATTCTTCCCGCTCCAGTTGTGACCGGAAAGGAAAGATCACTCTTATATCTCACAACGGTTATAGAACGTTTTTTTACACTCTTCCTTTTTATTCTTCGCCTTTTCTGTCTCGTCGTGATATAGAAAGGATATTATTAGTTTCACTTTTCCCCGTCAGGGTGATGGCTAACAGATGAGAAACATGGACACCAACGAAGGGAAGGGGGTGGGGGAGGGGTGGAGAAGCTTTTACTTGAAAAGTCGACATATATTTTTAGTGTTTTTCAGTATCAATTTATTGCGCTCTCCTGTTCCAGAGAGGGACAGGGAACGGGACAGGAATGGTTCACAATATCTGTTTCTCAAAGAGGGGCCCGCGAGAGTATGGCAACATTTAAAATTAAGTGTAAAAATTTGTTTTTTAAAATCTTGTTACACATAATATTGGATTGTGTTGATACTGTAACATTTACATTATAAAATAATCGTGTACTAAGAGTGGCCTTGTGTCGTAATGACTGGACATAAGGACTTTTCAATAAAGGATGTCAAGAAATATCGTGGGTGCATCAGAGGGTGACAAGAACTAAGGGAGTGTTGTCCTGGTAAAAAGGTCGAGAAACCCTGGTGTACCACAGGATAAGATGGAGAATCTGCACCAGCATTAACAAGGGCAGAGAGGGTGAAGCCACAATATGGTGTAAGCTATCAAAATATCCCTTATTTGTAGTAAATAAAAATAAATGGGGTCTTGTTGAATAAAGTTGGATTTCACTATAATAATTCTATAAGTAAAATATATTTTCTGTTAAAAATGAAAACAAATCAACACTTATTTAGATGATATGATATAATGAAAATAAAAATGATGTGTACAGTTTTTATAAACCATACAAATTAAAGATAAGAGGTTTAAAAGATTAAATTTAATTTTCTTTCCTTCCGTATGTTTAAATATTAACGGCGGATTTGCTGCCTCCAGAACTAAATATTTCTCTTCAGACTCTGAGCAGAGTGGAAGGTTCCAGATATGTATTATTGAGAAGCGTTCAAAGATTTTTTTTATATAAAATATACATTTTTTATTTCTGGGGAGATTTAAATGGAGTTTCATCTTCATCCTAAACATCTAAAGAAATATAAACCAGATACACTTGTAGGTCTAATGTGGGTCTATCTCTCTCTTACAATCTCCATAGGAGATCTAGACTGTGTTCATATGCTTAGCACCTGGGACCTACAGTCAGACAGTCAGGCAGTATAGCCGTGTATCCATCTCTGTCCATTGTAGCCTGATATGTTGTAATATCGTGTAAGAGTCAAAAAGGACGCCATGGCCCCCGGAGCAGGCAGAGAGACGTTGGTCTCCGGGGACAGCGTCGCGCCCGGTAACCGAGTTACATCGCTGCTCCATAAGATTGCTCCGGGGATTGACCCCCTCCCTGACAAACACTCGCTGTGTGTGAGTGTGGGGGGGGGGGGGGGAAAACCCCAATTACATTTCTGGGGTCGCCTTTTAATGGTGATT
>CABFVZ010002746.1:32983-89100 GCA_902151445.1 Timema monikensis
GTTCTAGTGGTTTGGAAGCCTCAGAACTGACATTACCATAAGAAATACAGCAAGTTGAGGATTGTTCTAGTGGTTTGGAAGCTTCAGTACTGACATTACCATAAGAAATACAGCAAGTTGAGGATTGTTCTAGTGGTTTGGAAGCCTCAGAACTGACATTACCATAAGAAATACAGAAAGTTGAGGACGTTCCCTGCAAGTAAGGGGTGATCTAAACCTCTGGTCTAATTCCATATTCTTTCTCCAATCAAACAAACAGAGGGACTTTAAGAAACTATAACCCTACCTCAGCCTCATTATTTCAGATACGGAATACGGTTTGCTATGACTGCTCAGTCCCTTTATTACTGAACGTAGATAATGAAACACTAAAAAACCAGTGCGTTTGAAACCACACTCAGAATATAATATCTACACAATAATACTACAGTAGCTTTGTTTTGTGAGGACACAATGGTGCAACAAGGGGGGTCTGAACCCGGTTCCTGGCTGGAGGATCAGGAGAGAGTCACTCTCACCTGAGATGGCGATATCGTGATTTGTGGTTGTGCGGAGAGACAAGGAACTACTTCTTGGGACAAGACACACTCAAGTCACACATACTACCCCCACGGCTACAAGCTACATCCAAACCACGACTGAACAAGGTGCTTAGATCCTTTCTCCTCTCAACACAAAGATTCACACGAATAGGCAGTGTCTACAATTGAAATGTTTGTAATTATATTGGTGAGACCAAGTCCTCTTAGATTTAGTACGCATCCGCGAGGCAGCAAGTTAACATTGATTGAATAGAGTTCACAAGCAAGTGTCAAGTTCATATAGATTGTTTTAGAGTGTCAAGTTCCAGTTCTAAGTCAGTGCGAAAGTAACATCACTTGTTCTAACTCAGTGCTACATAGTTTTCGACGCGCTGTTACAAACGAACTGAGGTAAAGTTGACGATGTTTGTGGATGTGTTTGCGTTCCTCGTATTGTGCGGGTGTGTTCTGGGTGTTTGCTGGTATCTCTGGTCTTGCTCCAGATATGTCCAACTCGCCAAGAAGATCCCAGGACCAAAGACTGTGCCGCTGCTGGGAAACCTCACATTGTTCACCCGAAACAGTAATACCGTAGTGAACATCTTGAGGAACTTGTCCAGAGAGTTCAACCCGACCATGAGGCTATGGGTTGGACCTCAGCTCTTCGTGTTCATATCAGACCCGGACGATCTGGAGACGGTGATGAAATGTTCGGACAAGTGGGTGAAGAGCTGCGAAGGTTACTCGAGACTGTTCCAAGGTCGAGGATTGGTGGCCTTAAATGGCGAGGAGTGGCGTAGACATCGCAAGATCATGTCTCAGGCGTTCCACTACAGCGCGTTCCCCAACTTCGCGCGGATATTTCATTCCAAATCCCAGATCTTGACGCAGCGTCTGGAGAAGTACGCCGGCAGTGCGTCGTCAGAGCTCGACGTGCTGGAGTATATCAGCCTGTGCACGTTCGACATGGTCTGCGAGACTCTCCTGGGGGTGCCCATGGACACGCAGCGGACCAGTGACGATCTCTTCCTGAAATCCATAGAGGATATGAATGGAGTCGTCTACGAGATGTTCACCAAGCCGTGGCTGCAAAACCAGCTGGTGTTCCGTTTCTGCAAGCAGCGCAGGATCGTCGAGAGGGCGTCCGGCCACATTAACCGTTTCGTCGCAGGTATCATAGCAGATAAAGGCGCTGACCGGAGAATAGATTATGATGGTGCGCGGGACCTAAACTGCAACAAGAGAAGCTCCTCATTCCTGGATCTCATGATCAATCAAACATCCCCCGAGAAGTCGCTTTCCGAGGAGGACGTTAAAAACGAGATAGTGACGTTCATTATCTCCGGGTATGAGACCACAGCAACCGCAATGAGTTTCTGTCTAGTGCTCCTAGGACTGCACCAGGAGATCCAGGACAGAGTAGTCCTAGAACTGTCCGACATCTTCCAGGACGACCCACGGCGTGACACCTCCCACAAGGACCTTCAGAGGATGGAGTACCTCGAGCAAGTGATCATGGAGACCCTCCGGTTGTACCCCGTGCTACCTGTGGTCGACAGACAGCTAGCGACAGACGTGGATATCAAGAACTACACTTTGCCTAAAGGATGCGTCGTCCTATTAAACTTCTTACACACGCAGAGGAACCCTGAGTATTTCCCGCATCCGGAGAAGTTCAACCCGGACAATTTCTCCGCGACCGGAAGTGAAGGTCGTCATTCTTACGCCTTCGTGCCTTTCTCAGGAGGCGCCCGTTCCTGCATCGGCTACAAGTACGCCCTCCTTCAGATGAAGATGGCTCTGTCATCTGTCTTGAGAAGGTACGTCATCCTTCCAACTGAAAAGGAACAGGACATGGACTCCCTAGACTGCAAGATCACGCTTAGGAGAACCAGTGGGTTCAAGGTCAAGATATCGCCGAGATTGTAAGGTTAGGAGAACTATCGGGTTCAAGGTCAAGATATCATAAAGATCGTAAGGTCAGGAGAACTATCGGGTTCAAGGTCAAGATTCATAAAGATCGTAAGGTCAGGAGAACTATCGGGTTCAAGGTCAATATATCGTCGAGATTGTAAGGTTAGGAGAACTATCGGGTTCAAGGTCAAGATATCATCAATATCGTAAGGTCAGGAGAACTATCGGGGTGGGTTTGAGCCATTAAAATCCTCTCAGTTCTGCGGATACAAAAGGTAACATTAGAGGTCAGACATTTTATGATAGTGAGCTAGACGCGCTCTATTTATATTTCCTCTAGGGACTAGAATATATGAAGCTAGTGTAACAATAGCTATCGCCTCGTATCTGTGATCACGTGTTAACATCGCGAGACCTCAGAGATAGCGTGCTGTCCGATATTGTGTCATTTATAAAACTTTGTACCCTTCAGAGAATTGGAGATATTTGGTATTTTTAGATACAAAATCTGCTAACCACGCACTATTGATTGCTCCCCGTTCTATGGGGATTGAACCCCTGCCTTCCATTAAAGAGTACAGTACAATGTACCTTGTGTTAAAAGACTAAACGAGAAATTAAAAAAACAAAACAGTTTAGTTCATTTTTTAATGTATTTTCTCTGAACAAAATATTGTAAATAGTTTTAAAACAAAATACTACGAACTGTATCTAATCGTAAGTCAATACTGTCTTATTAAATTTCAATGTTTTATCAATAATTTTAATTTGGAATGTCAGTTTTTAATGCCGGCTACCAGAACGCAGCTCCGGACACTGTTGAATGGAACAATCTCGATACTATCAAGGAATATATCGAGGCTATTCCCCTGCTGAGAAGCAAAGATCGATTACTAAAAAATATCGACCCGCTGACCGCGAGGTTAAAGATTTGTAAAACATCGCTAGATAGCGTTAGTCTCGATGATGGAGTAAGTTTTAAATATTAAATATAGATTTAGTCATGGCAGCCATTATGGCGTATGGCTTAAAATTTGAATTTATGTTCTTAAAAAAACTTAGATTCATGATAAACAAACTCAAATCTGAATATGTTGGAACTCAGTTTTAAGAATACGTTTAAGTCAGTTTACTATCAAACACAATACTTCTGAGAATAAAATAAAGCTGTTTCACCCACCAGACCACGTGATTCTATGAAAGAGTATTTGTACAAATTTCAGGCCAGTTTTACAAGTGTTCTGCACCAATTATAATAAAGAGGTACTATTAATATCATTATAATTTGTGTTTTGTGAAGACTATCATATTTCTTGTTTATTTTGGATAGGCTTAGTAAGTAATTTTGTGTCATGTTTTAGCAATTTGAAATTTGAGCTGTAATGTCTGCCAGAAGTATAAACACACAAACATTTTTAAACAAGCTACTAAATGCTTTATTATCACCATTGTAGCTATTTAAACAATAACAGTGGCCATTTTTGTGGAAGACCTGTATTACATCTCGTCTTTTTGTTGTGTGATTGGTTCGATAGTACAAACAAGGGGCTGTGATGTTGTTTAATCTACAATGTTTGTATATTTTGTTTGTTTGCTCACTGGTCAGTGTTTGTTGGTCGAGTCAGTCTGGAAAACCTTGGGGCGATAAAACACCACACACTCCTATAATACTCCTTGTTTCATGCGAGGGATTGTCATGGCTACCCTGATGTCACGACATCCTCTGGCTAGAACCTAGATCTAGGTATTGTGTCTTTTGGTCTTGACCTGGTAGTTTTAAACATTCTCTATACGCTTCACGAAGAGTAAAATACACATAGTTTGGAGCTACGCTGTTAGATGGCAGTTCGATCGAACCACCAAAGTCGCTTCATAAACTCAGTTTCAGGTGAATAATGATATTCACGCATTTTATCACATTTTGTTGACCATGTAGGTTGCGAGTTTACAATAATTATTGTAGTTAGTGTTCTGATTCCTTTGTAAAGATAATTATTATATTAGTCGTTAATTTAGTAGTACATACAATATACACGTGCCCTGCATTATCTCACGCAAACTATTTCTAGCGTCTACAATCGAATTGGAAGTTCAAAAGCAAGTTGTGGGTTGGTTTACATAAATATCTCAACTATCAAATTTGAAAATAAAGTTTTAACAACCAACCAAAGTGCATTTGGATGAATAGGTTGAATAAACTTTTGAATAAGTAAAAACACGATTTTAAAATTATTTTACTTCATGTTTATTAGTTTACAAATGGGCTTTACTTCGAGTTTGTGGATGTTTTATATATTTAAAAATGGAAGATATAATTAGAACAGATTTTATTAAAGTACAACCTGTCAACAATTTCTGAAATGGTACTAAAAGGCCACCAGTAATTGCACGCTGTTATTTTTTTCACCATTTTTCTTACTGCTTCTTTCTTCAGGTTTCAGAGTATAGACTCGCCCTTTCTTCGTGGTTTCAGAGTATAGACTCGCCCTTTCTTCGTGGTTTCAGAGTATAGACTCGCCCTTTCTTCGTGGTTTCAGAGTATAAACTCACCCTTTCTTCAGGTTTCCTCCCTGAGTTTAGTAGCTATCCGGGTTATTGATATCCCATTAACTAAGCTATTGTTTTAAAGATGATGAAGGAAGAGTTCAGAGGAACTGTACCCACATTTGAGTGTAGAGTGAGGGGAAAAGCACCTTCAGTACACCCACTGGGATTTAAACCCCAATATCCCCGTCACCAGCAATTCAGTTCAGATAGAGAGTGACGCGTTAGAACGTGTGACCAGTGATGTGGGTTTAAATCATAATCAATTTATGTTTATAATTACATAGATACGGGGATCGAACCACTGAACATCCAGGTCTGTTAACTGACCTAATCCACGTAAAGCCAGAGGTGTAATCTTCATTGAATAAAGCGGCTGTATCGAGATGGGGAAACCCGTTCCAGTCCCTCTAAGCTGAAAACTCCAACATGGAGGTCTATAAACAACAGCATTTCACGTTAATTTTAAAATAATTAATATTTAAGATATCCATAATTTAAAAAAACGATCCTATAAATCAAGATAAAATAAGCGGTCAACACTCCTGGCTCTCGTGTGACTATCTGACTGGTCTTGTAGCTCAGTTTTAGTCGCTGATAGTTTGCTCTGAAATTATAGTGAACCTTTCATCTAGGAGGGTGCTAGTACGACTAGGAGGGTGCTAGTAGGACTAGGAGGGTGCTAGTAGGACTAGGAGGGTGCTAGTAGGACTAGGAGGGTGCTAGTAGGACTAGAAGGGTGCTAGCAGGACTAGTAGGGTGCTAGTAGGACTAGTAGGGTGCTAGTAGGACTAGTAGGGTGCTAGTAGGACTAGAAGGGTGCTAGTAAGACAAGGAGGGTGCTAGCAGAACTAGGAGGGTACTAGTAGGACTAGAAGGGTGCTAGTAAGACAAGGAGGGTGCTAGCAGGACTAGCAGGGTGCTAGCAGGACTAGTAGGGTGCTAGTAGGACTAGAAGGGTGCTAGCAGGACTAGTAGGGTGCTAGTAGGACTAGAAGGGTGCTAGCAGGACTAGAAGGGTGCTAGTAAGACAAGGAGGGTGCTAGCAGCACTAGGAGGGTGCTAGTAGGACTAGAAGGGTGCTAGTAAGACAAGGAGGCTGCTAGCAGGACTAGCAGGGTGCTAGTAAGACTAGAAGGGTGCTAGTAGGACTAGAAGGGTGCTAGTAAGACAAGGAGGGTGCTAGCATTACTAGCAGGGTGCTAGTAAGACTAGAAGGGTGCTAGTAGGACTAGGAGGGTGCTAGTAAGACAAGGAGGGTGCTAGTAGGACTAGAAGGGTGCTAGTAAGACAAGGAGGGTGCTAGTAGGACTAGGAGGGTGCTAGTAGGACCATAAGGAAGCTAAGAGGCTGCTATATACTCTAGGAATATTTATGGTTACTTGTAAGTTCAAGAATGTCTCACATTGCTCGTGTTTCTAAACATCAACACTTCCTTTACAGTTGCGTGAGGGGAATCCATAATTGTGGGAGTTGAAGTATCTAGCATGTGTACAACACACCTTCCTCTACCTTGTGAACAAACTGCTCCAGGGTCCTCAGCACCAGGAAGTAGTCATGTATACACACACCGGAGACCTCCATGAGACCTTCGGACGAGGCTTAGTGCTGGTGACACGGATAACGTGCCTGACTCTGGCTCTGAAAGAGAAGGGACAAGGTTCACATTTTGCCAAGCCCACTAAGAACATTTCTTGCACACATTACGTTTCTTTTGTTACGTTGACGTTAAGTTCACCGTAACTCACCATTGAAAGCTCGATCTTGCAGATACCTTAATAACTATTAGTGGGAAGTCATTAATAAACTTTTTTTTTGTGGAGATTTGGGAATGAAAACATTTTTCACTCTACAATCAAACCATAGACTTTTTTATTTCTAGTTTTTGATCATTCAAACGAACATTCACTTATTTTTTCCGCCTCCAATGAACGTTTTGTGAGTTTGAGCGTTATGATGGCTGACATATTGCCGCAATTTAGTTGCCCGAAGGCGTGAGAAAATGTGCGCCTCAAGATTAAACGCTATAAATCAAAAGTGTCTCGGTCTATTGGCGAATGTGGGAACTAATGGGACGGAAGTGACTGGGGCGCGCGGGAGAGCTGACATCCGGGGAAATATTCCCGAGAAATGAGAGGGAACAACCAGTAAAAATCACCGGCCCGCCGAGGTGGAAACCGCGAGGAATGCCGGGAGATTGAGGAGCCGCAACCAGGGATATTTCCCTCCTCGTTCCTTGTCCAACTACTCGTTCCTTGTCTAACTACTCGTTCCTTGTCCAACTACTCGTCCCTTGTCCAACTACTCGTTCCTTGTCCAACTACTCGTTCCTTGTCCAACTACTCGTTCCTTGTCTAACTACTCGTTCCTTGTCCAACTACTCGTCCGGGTGCTCTGCCTTCAGTCGGGTTAGTGAGGCTAGGGACGATACACGTGGGATTTAGAAGAAAAGTAACATAATCTGCGAGAATGGAGAGTTAACAAAATACAATCTCAATCAATTTGGCTGACATCCTCCTCATCGAGGAACCATTCTAGACGAATTTGACGTTTAGTCGGCGTGCTCACCTAACATTAACTAAAACATTTTGTTGGAAGATTAAACGCGGCTAGGACTGACATTCCCACTAAATGTACAGCCTCCTTATTCTAATGTGTACAGTGTACAATTAACATCAAACACTGAACCGCTGCAAGGTTACATCATCTGGCCAACCTAACTAAACTAGTCATGTCTAATTGAAGCTGAAATTGAGCCAATAATTCACTACGAGGAGCTTTAATCGCTCTTAAAGTCATTATGTGCGTTTGGGAAGAGTTAACAGTGTGGGATTAATATTTATATTATTATTAATTATAATACATCTTGTTAGGTTTGAAATTAAGAATACGTTATTTCTGATGATTTTAATTTCATTTAAAAATTCTCATCAGATCTGAATACAAAATGCAATTTATTTTACATAAAATTACGCTTAATAATACAGATGTTTTAAACTATTAATACAAAACATGAATTTAATATTTTGTCTTGTGAAAATCTTTGTATTTTTATTACAGCGACAGTGAAACTTTTATCTTGCTTTGTAAATATTATTTATCTTATTTCTAAGTTGAAAAACTGAGACAAAATGTGTGACTAACCATCTGAAACTAATAAATGAACTTGCTGTCAGTTAATAGAGTGACGTCCTGCGGTGTTTGACGGGAAGTGACCAAGTCGTGTTCAAAGCGAGTGTTCAGGTGTGAAACATGACAAGTTAATTCCCAGCTGTATTTGAACCAGAGAAACTCCTCATTTATTGCATATTAACCCACTCACAGCTTCAATCAGGCGGACAATGGAGTAACAAGTGAGCGCGGTTAACCCCACACAGTTTAACATCGCCTCATTGATTTACCCCTTTCTCTTGGTTGTGCGGCAACCCGCTCGCTCTAATAGACCTGTCCCCGTCACACTGTAGACCTCTCAGGAGTCAGAGGAGCAGCTCGGGTCAGAGGAGGGGAGGGGGTACATGCTTCAATTAGAAATGAGACATTGAAGACCAAATTCCTCGAGCCTTATGGATGTTCCAAGAATCAAAGATAAATTAAATAATTCAAATATTGAGTCGAAATTTGTTTTAGAGCTTTAGTTACAACCAAAGTCGTTACCAATCAGTCTGAGTTCCTGACAGTCGTTACCAATCAGTCTGAGTTCCTGACAGTTGTTACCAATCAGTCTGAGTTCTCTAGTATAACTCACAATGACTTTAGTTTAGACCCAGAAAGCTTTGTTACATATTTAGTCTATTCAGTAGTGAAACCTTTTAGCGTCCATTCCTCACAGACTCTAGCGGACATTTAGAACAAACTCTAGCGGACATTTAGAACAAACTCTAGCGGACATTTAGAACAAACTCTAGCGGACATTTAGAACAAACTCTAGCGGACATTTAGAACAAACTCTAGCGGACATTTAGAACAAACTCTAGCGGACATTTAGAACAAACTCTAGCGGACATTTAGAACAAACTCTAGCGGACATTTAGAACAAACTCTAGCGGACATTTAGAACAAACTCTAGCGGACATTTAGAACAAACTCTAGCGGACATTTAGAACAAACTCTAGCGGACATTTAGAACAAACTCTAGCGGACATTTAGAACAAACTCTAGCGGACATTTAGAACAAACTCTAGCGGACATTTAGAACAAACTCTAGCGGACATTTAGAACAAACTCTAGCGGACATTTAGAACAAACTCTAGCGGACATTTAGAACAAACTCTAGCGGACATTTAGAACAAACTCTAGCGGACATTTAGAACAAACTCTAGCGGACATTTAGAACAAACTCTAGCGGACATTTAGAACAAACTCTAGCGGACATTTAGAACAAACTCTAGCGGACATTTAGAACAAACTCTAGCGGACATTTAGAACAAACTCTAGCGGACATTTAGAACAGAATCTAGCGGCCGTTTGGAACAGTATATAGGAAAAACCCAACATATTCCAAAAGCTAATTAAAACCTGTTCCCTGAGCAATCGCGCGCTAGCTCAGTGGTGTGTGTGTGTGAGAGAGAGAGAGTGAGAGAGAGACCATCACTCTCTGTCGACCATGATGGGGCTCCAGGGAGCACTCCGTCTCACTCCGTCTTAGCCCCGCCACGGATAATACATACCTGAGATGTTTTCACAAGAAACTGTTGTAAGAGACGGTATCAGTAGTCGGTGACATCGCGTCAAGACTGGGACATTTCACGGGGGAGGGGGCTCTCTTCTCTGAACATATAGTGAGTGTTCATAGAGGACTTGTCTGACAGAGAGAACATGCTCCTCTCATATATATATATATATAACATCACTCTAGCTAATCAGCGAACGAAGTAGTGTAAAACAGCTGGGTGTAAGCAGTGAACATTTGTCGCGGCTGGTATAGTGGCTAAACAAGATGGCAGGTGATATGCTCTGGTGTGTGTAAGGGGGGGGNGTGAAGTAGTATTAGTATCCAGCTGTATTCTGTCCAGGTGAAGTAGTATTAGTATCCAGCTGTATTCTGTCCAGGTGAAGTAGTATTAGTATCCAGCTGTATTCTGTCCAGGTGAAGTAGTATTAGTATCCAGCTGTATTCTGTCCAGGTGAAGTAGTATTAGTATCCAGCTGTATTCTGTCCAGGTGAAGTAGTATTAGTATCCAGCTGTATTCTGTCCAGGTGAAGTAGTATTAGTATCCAGCTGTATTCTGTCCAGGTGAAGTAGTATTAGTATCCAGCTGTATTCTGTCCAGGTGAAGTAGTATTAGTATCCAGCTGTATTCTGTCCAGGTGAAGTAGTATTAGTATCCAGCTGTATTCTGTCCAGGTGAAGTAGTATTAGTATCCAGCTGTATTCTGTCCAGGTGAAGTAGTATTAGTATCCAGCTGTATTCTGTCCAGGTGAAGTAGTATTAGTATCCAGCTGTATTCTGTCCAGGTGAAGTAGTATTAGTATCCAGCTGTATTCTGTCCAGGTGAAGTAGTATTAGTATCCAGCTGTATTCTGTCCAGGTGAAGTAGTATTAGTATCCAGCTGTATTCTGTCCAGGTGAAGTAGTATTAGTATCCAGCTGTATTCTGTCCAGGTGAAGTAGTATTAGTATCCAGCTGTATTCTGTCCAGGTGAAGTAGTATTAGTATCCAGCTGTATTCTGTCCAGGTGAAGTAGTATTAGTATCCAGCTGTATTCTGTCCAGGTGAAGTAGTATTAGTATCCAGCTGTATTCTGTCCAGGTGAAGTAGTATTAGTATCCAGCTGTATTCTGTCCAGGTGAAGTATTCTCTATAACCGGCAGTTAATTGGTAAAAGCAGCTCTTAATAATATTTGACTGAATTGTCGAGCGGGTGGCCTATGACCCGTCAGTAAGGACCAGTTGAAGCGAATTCCTTCCTGGAGTGTTTTAAAACCATGCGGGGGTTGAGGGTCACAAGTGCACTCCACAACAACAGTGTTGTAAACAGAAAGGGGGTGAAACCCCCCTTGGTTAAAATATCAAACTATAACATACAAGTTATATTTTAAATAAATATTAAAGTTGAACATTATTATGGCAACGAAAATGTATATTTTTATATGTTTATGTTAATCTTGAGATAATAAACTAAATATTTAAATACTCTAAAAGAGTATGTTCTAATTTCCTTTATTACGAACACAATTTATTTGATAAGAGGAAAGATCCTGTCCGAAATAAAATAGTTTTGAGAATGCATTTAAATATTTTTGTTTTTGTTATGTTTTCAAAGAGAAGTTACTCTCAGAAGTATTTTGAAAAGAGCACCAACTATATTACACAGACAAGCCCCCCCTGAGTTGTATTGTTGCTAAGGTGCCCCGCACTCGTGGTCGTGAGGTCTCACATGTCAGGCTTGCAACAGACCGGACTGCCAGTGACCGGGAGTTCAGGGTTCAAAGCTCGCCCAGGTGCACTGGGCCATACTCATGTTATCTACTGTTGGTTTTATATTCTCTCCCGACGCTAACCTGGGTGCATTTCCTTCGTAAAGCCTTCCTCATCCTTAATACATGCACCAAGTAGATAATAATCACAAATTAACTGTGTTGATGACGTCACTGCTTGATGAAGGACCAGTCAGAGGAAATGTTGTTATTAGAAATGTATTTTCGTTCCTGCTGAGATGAAACCGTGAAACTTGGAAAGGAAATGTTAGCATTAAATCCATTCCAGGCCAATCCACTTATTTGCCGACTGAAGTTGTTGAGGCAGTTGAAGGAACGATGCCTCAATAAAATCTGTCCTCCTCCTCCTCTTAACCAAACCCACAACAAACATCTCTTGGTAATGGTTTACGAACTATAATCATGGCGGAGGGAGGGGGTAGTAATTGAATCGTAAAGTCTGTCTGTTAACTCCAAACATTCCGGAGTAACAACCAAAGCTACCAAAATAAACTGCTCGAGACAGTTGTACTTCGCAGAAATTAGCCGCAGGGATAGTGTGCCTGAGTTTAGCCGGAAATCCTGGAATCTATTACAACCATTAACAATGAGAGGTAGGGATGCGTGAGATTTAATTTAGAGGAAATGTGCCCAAATTCCTTTGTAGAGAAAGTGGGATACAATTCAGAATAAACCTCAGAGAATACTCGGCTAGGATTAAAAGTATAATCTTTTAATTACTTACAAAACAGACAGCACGAGATTGATGCCTTTGTCCTTGTGACCCCAACTGTAGGTTTCAACATGTAGTGAGGTTAAGGCACGCTCCGATAATGACACAAGATGACTCCATGACTTCATTCTGCTCGATGATTGTTTGTTTAAGATTCTCGTTAGTGAACATTTATACCGTTATGGTAATTATCAGGCTAGCGATCTACACTAACAAAACCAAGAGTTTGTCTGTCACGATATTTTCGCGATGTTTACCGCACTCTCAGGTCTGACATTTAAAAATCAGCATTCCCTGTTCACGAACCTGTGCATCTGAAAGCCGGAATTAGATCCAGGCCTCTTTTTTACACCTTTTATTTTACACCACTTACCCGTTTTACCCTTTTTACCCTTTATAATCTTTTAGACCATTTCACAACTTTTACCCTTTTTAAAAAAACTTTCTATCCTCTAAAAATATAACACACACATATATATATATATATATATATATACACATTTTAAATAATTAAAAACGAGTCAGAAGCAAAGCAATATATATATAATCTGTTTGGAGATAGATTTTAACTCTATTTGTAATTTGTATATATTTTACACCTTAGAACATTTTTCACCTTTTAAAAAAGTGTAAAAGGGATAAGAAGGGTGAAAGATGTAAAAAGGTTCAACCGAACGTAAAGGTCTAAAATCAATAAGACATTCGTCTTGAGAATAATTTAAATGTTGTAATACTACGTTATAATAAGACAGAGAACAAACACACTTTTCCCACTTACACTTATAACACTTCCCACTTCTTCCCACCTACACTTATAACACTTCCCACTTCTTCCCACCTACACTTATAACACTTCCCACTTCTTCCCACCTACACTTATAACACTTCCCACTTCTTCCCACCTACACTTATAACAC
Source organism: Timema monikensis (assembly GCA_902151445.1). NCBI lineage: Eukaryota > Metazoa > Arthropoda > Insecta > Phasmatodea > Timematidae > Timema > Timema monikensis. Next base: position 46,033 of record CABFVZ010002746.1, read on the forward strand.
TTCCCACTTCTTCCCACCTACACTTATAACACTTCCCACTTCTTCCCACCTACACTTATAACTCTTCCCAAAGACCATGAGAGAGCCTCTCATTACAAATTATCCCCAATCAAAGCCAATGAGGCACACTCATTAACATTTTTAGTCACCGCGTCTTACTACCCGTTCATGTTGTACGCATATGAACTAATTACACTAGTGGGATACAGCTGAGGACGGTTGATTTTAGAGGAAATGTACCCGCATATGTATAGAGTGGAAATCAGTTTAGGTAAAACCTTACTCACTACACTCGACAGGGATTAGAACCCAGAGCTCCCATCAGCAGAAAACAAGCCTAAGTGAGCCGATGAGGGTTAACATATTAAATTAGATATTGTGTGGAAGCGGACTCTAAATAAGATCCACGCGGATTAGTCCGGATGCGTAGTGAGGCTGAATGCACAGATAAAACCCCCAACGAACACATTTAACACGCCTACATTAAGATAACGTTATTATTGGAGTGATATTAATATTTATAATATACACTCTAAGTTCTGTTTTATGTAGTTTTTAAACTATTATTAGTTCCTTTAAATAATTATGTCTCATGATATATATTGTCAAAAGCCACGACAAACATGGCGGAGCAATCTTAAGTTAGTAGTTAGGTTATAGCGATGTAGGTTTTATCGTGAATGGATATTTCCCTCCTAAAACCTCTTTGAAATGTATATAATATGTTGATAGTGTTGAATTGTTTTAGTAGCCTCCCTCCATCTTTAATCCTAAATGTGTGGACCAAGTTGATGGATCAGTCACCGAGGCTTGTTCTGATTGCAACAGTTGATATACAGGGAGTGTACCTGGGTGCTTGTAAAGGGGGGGAGGGGGTTACATGGGAGCAACGAGCCCACTTTGTATGGTAAAGAGGGGGTATCTAGCTCCAATAGTAATCATTCCCTGTAGCCACTTTCTAAACATGCACTCGTGTCAACTAAGTTGAGAAGGGACAGGTCGCAATTAACTATGTAGCTATGAAGGTGATTATGTAGGAGATTATATCTAATTTGAAATATGATAGTCTCACTTATTGGTGTTGTTATCAACTGCACCAATTTGAAATATGATAGTCTCACTTATTGGTGTTGTTATCAACTGCACCAAATTTTGAAGATAATAACCACAAAATGAAGTCCTTGTAACAGTTTCTTTGATGTTTCTTCCCAAGTTGTTGATATATTTCTAGATGCCTGTCTCCATGTCCAAGTATTTAGAGAGGACATAAGGTCTATGGGACCTTGGTTCCGACCCTTTTGGTGCAAAACATTTTGGTATCTGTAGACATCCTCCTACCTTCCCCATGAGCTTACAGTTCCTTGTGTTAGAGGGGGTACTCTGTGTTTTCTGCTGTCAGTTAAGTAAGTTTGTAAGGTGGCGAGATTAAACCACGGCCTCCTAGAGGTGTAGTTGGCCGCTCTATCCACTCAGCCATGGAGATGGAGAGTCCTCACGACATGCACGACATGCGATGTGACGTCAGTACCACTTTCTCCACCTCCCAAGTTCTATGGATGGGAAGGTCCCAGACACAAAGAGGTGTAACAAACACTACCACAAGAAGTGACAAAAAAAAGATGCAAATGAAATCCGAGATACTCTAGAGGGGGTGCCCCTCCTCCTGCCATTCCTCGGGGGAGGAAGTTGGGATAATGAGCACCCCTTTATCAGCTAATCTCGATGCACCCCTCACTCTTACACACCCTTTGATCCCCCTTTTAAACGCTCGTTCCACGCCACTGACGCCATCTAGTGTAACAGAGGAGCGTCTAATTTCTTTTTTGGTTGTTTGTGGGGGTCTTCCTTGGCGTCTACTCGCGGGGAAATAACAGAGAAGGCACTTTACATCCAGACTTGTTGTAAAAACAGAGACAGGGCTCACGAATCTCTTGTGGAACTTATTTCAGGTCCACCGCCTTCTAACACTCTTTTTACTGCGTCTTGTAACGCGATCTCTGCGGGGTAAGTTTGAATAAACTTGTTCAAGAGAAAAATACCGCCTTCTATAGCATTATGGAGGTTTCTTGACTTCTGGACCAAACCAACTACCAGGTTTATTATTTTAGCTCACAACACTCTTATCCATGAGCTTAGTTTAACAGCTATAGCTTACGTACTCTTTTAAAGCTCCTGTAATTTTGAAAAACATTTTTATGACCAGTTAAATAAATCTTTTGCTCTTCTACTTGTCCTGCACTCTCTTCATCTGCTACAAACTGTGTGCAGCACAGTCTGGGCTCGAACCAGGAAGCACCAGTCAATAATCTCGTTATTTATTCAAGGATATGAAATGATCTCATAGGAAAAGCATAAATAGTGAAATGAAGTTTTGAAAAATAATAATACGAGTATGTAATAAAAACAACAATTAGTGTTGTATTAACAACTGCTCTAATTCTAATGTGTGTGCTGTCCTGTATGAGGGGTGTACTATGACGTCACCACACGTCACGGCACATGTCAAGTTAACCTTTCTTAAAATTTCCATGTCAATTTTTTAGTATAACAATACTTTCTATTTACTTAGTTTGAACGTGGAAGTAAAATAGACGATTACATTAACTTTGTTTGGATATTAAAATACTTTTTCTGTGCATTTTAATGTTCCGTTTTAATATTAATATTCAATTATCTATTCATTATTTGTGATAATACCTGAGCAAGATGGAATCCCTGAGAGTGTACAGTCTGTACAACAAACATATCGTTTCATTGGTTTTATTCGTCAACAAATACAGACTATACAATAAACAACTCAAGTTAGACAGTGTTGACATTGGGCTAAGTTCGCTCAACAAATAACACGCTCTTACTTTGGTGCTCTACAGAAGACTTGTCAGAATAAAATACAAGTTTAGAATAGTAGTTAGCACTCCTGACTCCTCTTTTATATGTGAGTTTTGTTTCCAACCTTCTGCACTGTGGGTGAAACATCTTTAACTCTTTGTCTCACTGGTACCTATTTGGTTTATAATCCTGTATTAACTACCATGATGGGATAAGGGCGAGGAAATGTACCAGCTTTTGCAAAGAAGGAGAGCGGGAAACCACCATCAGTACACCCGACCAGTATTCCAACCCAGACCTACTCCAACAAGAAAGAGTCACTTCAGAGAATACGAACCTCTAAGTGAGTTGTAGGGGAAATAACTACATTAGTTTACCAATACTCTCTCCTAGCGAGTGTCGCTACGGGTACGTGAGAATAATCTTTTATCTCCCTGTTCCCTTAGGCTAGATAATTCATGAAGTCCATTGTAGTAAGCACTGACTGTAGTGAGTACAGTCTAAAGAAAATAGTATTTGTTAACATACATAGCAATGGTCACTCAGTCAAAGGCGTCAGTTTCACAATCTACCAAACTGCCAGTGAGGTAGTGGTTGGATTTTGAATCCCGACTTGGTGATATAAATGGTTTTTTCCTCCTCGGGCTGGGTGGTAAGACGCCTTATAAAATAACGGTACACAAAATATAACACAACGTTGAACTAACGGCCACAAATGTTACAAAATAATCAGACCTTCATGAGCAAGACTCGGGGCTGGAATTATGTTTGAAAACTGATTTAAATTGTGTTTACTTTTCCTGGAGAATGTTCCATTTGTGTGTGTGTGGTTAGTGGACTCCAGGTTGCGTACAGCCAGACCTGCCAGAGTGCTCGTTTAGGCTCATAAATAATTCATCCTTTAAAGAGGGGAGGGAAGATTCTCAAACCTTGGATCCACGGCTGTATCTAGGAGACTGCTGCAATCAGCGCTATTGTGTCGAGAACAGGAACTAAGAGGACTCTTCTCTAGGAGGATACATGGAGAGTGAACATTGCTCAGTCTAGGAGGATACATACTGGAGAGTAAATAATATAGGTAGCTTTGATTGACTTATTTTTACCTTCTCCCGACCCTCGGAGAGAAAGTATTGTGATCGTCAAAAGATTCCAACTCCAGATTTTGATAAATATCGACGTTTCTTGACAACCCCAAACCCAAAAAAGGGCTTTTTTCGCGACGCCGCCTGTCTGCTTGTACTTCTGGTTGGAGCCGAAAACATTTGACAGATTAGGCTCTAGCTTGGTATCTGGGGTGTTCATAAGGTCCCCCCGAGGGTCAAAAAGAGAAACAATCTATTTTATCGAAATTCATTTTAACAATTTTGATTAAATTTTAAATCTAGACACTCTTTATAATTATAAACCAGATGGCAGCTTTCATTTTATCATGAAAATGTCTCAGAGGGATCTTTCCTTACCTGTGGGCAATTTTCCAATTTTGATAATTTCTCCGCAACTATTTGAGATATGAAATAATTTATCATTGTAAAATTGTATAAATATTAAAGATATTTTATTTTTTCTAAAATATATTTTTATAAAACCTTTAGTTTCTGAGCTATAGGCAACATTCTTTTTAATTCAAGTCTTTGAAAATGAATTTGATTCTGATGCTCTTTGGCGGACTAATATGTTTCTCTTTCCTCAATAATTCTGTAACATGTTCCTAGTTCCTGATGCCATAGAGTAACAGTGTGTATTATTTTATTGATCTTTGGTGTAGTCTTTTTACAACAATATATTATAGACCTATTATTTCGTTCCATAAATCCTACAATTTTAGTAAAATTCGGTGCGATGCGATGCATCGTCCAGTTTATTTTAAAGTTTGTTGTTTTACATCGATATATTCCCTCCTCACATGAACACATGCAATGTCTTGTCGGATTCCTCTATGAAGTTACTCAGCATGTTTCATATGCCAGTCACATGTTCCGGCTGTTGACCACGTTCCTCATGTCACCCTTTCCACACACGTGACACCTCTCCACCAATTAAATCCCGCGGTGAATACCAACATTATGTTCGGCTCCATTCTCACGAATGTCACCACTTACTATTGTTATTAATATTATTAGGTTATAAACCTCCTCAGCGCAAATGCTGTAACACCTAGAGGCGAATAACAATGGAGCTGAGCTAATAGAGCTCCGCAAACAATAAAATGACATAAATTGCACGCTTAGACTTTTCACGCGCTTGGTAAGATCAATTATCGACCAAGACAACGGTGAAAAACCATATTGAGGCCTCCAGGCCTACAACTTGAAACCAATCGATATTACCAACTGTAGCAAACTAAACCAATCGATATTACCAACTGTAGCAAACTAAACCAATCGATATTACCAAGTGTAGCAAATTAAACCAATCGATATTACCAACTGTAGCAAACTAAACCAATCGATATTACCAACTGCAGCAAACTAAACCAATCGATATTACCAACTGTAGCAAACTAAACCAATCGATATTACCAAGTGTAGCAAATTAAACCAATCGATATTACCAACTGTAGCAAATTAAACTAAACAATATTACCAACTGTAGCAAACTAAACCAATCGATATTACCAACTGTAGAAAATTAAACTAAACGCATCTACTGAAGAAATACGGTATTTATTTTGAGCAACAAAAACAGTAAAATGCTGGTTTTAACTGTAGTTCCCCTTCCCCTCCCATGATGCAGCAGTTTCTATTTGATATTAGTCGAGATGTTCCCTCGCATGTTGATCATTAGCTATAGTGGAGATCACTTCCTGTCCAAGAGTTGTCTGTTTCCGGCTGTGAGAGGGAGGTGTGACGTCACTTCCACCTGCAGCAATCAACGTCCCGGGAGACAGTAGCCCTTGTCGATGTTCCTCTAGTTGGACGTTTAGACGATTCTACACAGCTGCCTCTCTCTCTCTTAACCTAATGAACACTTCGCGTCTGTTAAGCTGACAGTGTTGGGGGATGTTGTCACTGTAGGCTGGGGTTCGATTCCAATACAGTGCCGCCTGTGGATCCCTCAACTATTTAAAAACATGCCGGTGGTATAACCCAGTTCTCAACTTGTTCACTTCGACTAGACTAGATACAATAACCGATTATATTGTACTTCATCACTCTTAATATCCTGGTATGCATAATTAAAAAACAATGCAATCTCTCATAGTCTGTTCTGACACGCAACCTCTCATAACAGTAGGATAGTTTTATTTATCCCCCTCCCCGCACATTTTATCACCCGTTAGAGATAAAGGCAGGGAGTAGGATGAGGAAGACAGAAATATGCGGGGCTAACTAATAATATTATTTAATACAAGTAGAAGTACACAATGAATTGCGTGGTTACCCCTGGCAACGCTTTTCTTTGCTTCAAACAGACAGGAAAAACCCTTCATTTTAATAATATAGGAAGTATTCACCCCCCCCCTCCCCCAATACCCTCTCACAACACCTTGGTAACAGTACACAGAGTTGAACCAAGGACCTCAGTTTGAGTCCCGGGCCGAGCAAGAAGCAATTATTGGGGAGTTAACGCCGTCGTCCCAGCCCTCGCGTTGTTTCTGCTGATCCCGAGGGAGAGTCAGAGGGGGGATGGAGGGGAACTGTCCTGGTTGATAAGAGACTGGCAGTTCCCTGGGGACAGTTCTGACGTCACAATCAGGACACTACTAGAGCCAGGGGCCCTATCCTTGGATATAGAATATATCCTATCACCGCCATTAGCTGAATAGAGCCCCAGGGATAGAGTTGTGAGATGAAACTCTACCACTTTCACCATTTATTCTCGCAAAGACTAGGTATTTGTTCTAGAAATTTTTTAATCTCATTTATGACTGTGTTGGGTGTGAAAGTAACCAATAGCGAGGCTCATTATCCCACCCCTTGCTTAGAAGTATGGTTGAGCGACTATTACTATTTTTATAAGTTATTTACAAACGTGGCCAACAGAAACTAAATTAACAATATTAAAAAAAACACATGTTTATCCCTTGTGATGAGTCGTGGATGTTTCAGCAACCCCCGCAAGAATCGCTCTCACTCTCACACTCTCACTCTCACACACGTCTAGAAAACACAATCAAGGAGGACTGTTTTGCTTCACTGATTGTCTATCAATGTAATGCCACATTGGCGGGTACTAGTTAATTGGCACTGATTCACCCCCTGCCACCCCTGTAGGGAGGGGTTGTTTGTACAGCATCAGTGGTTCGGCGAGCCTCCAGTTTGTCAACACTTTGTAGGACACAGATTATTAACTATGCTCCCATATAATTATTTTAATAAATTTAAAAGTGTGCTAGAGGAGGGGGCAGCAACCCGCCAGACACACGCATATATTATTAGTGAGGAAATATTGATAGGCCTATTACAAGCGTTGTTTATAATCACATGACTGGGAGGAAGGGGGAAAGGGGGATGAGTGTGAACTGTAAGCAACTCGATATTAGCACTGAGGGGTATAACCTTCACGCTCCAAACACAACTTACAAACTAACATCATCTATATTAACACAATAACACTTGGCATTAGAACTAATATAGTAGTAACGAGGAGGTTAGAACTTACAAGACATGTAACCAGAGGGAGGGTAACATACATTACAAGACATGTAACCAGAGGGAGGGTAAAATAAATTTAGTGAAAAAAAGCCTCTCTTTAGTCCTGGATCAGACTCGAGCCATGACCTCTGTCAGCGGAATATCAGACAATTGTCAGCTCAAGTGTTTGCCGGTGCTGATAAAACTGACACTTTGGACAATCCCCACACGAGAGGGAGAGAAGGCAGTCTAGAGAAAATGTACCTTCATCAGTAGAGAGAGTAAACACACTTTTATTGCACTCGCCTAGGATTGAAACCCCGCTCTCTTCATCAACAACGACTTGGACCGCACAGCCACGTGTGCAGTTCTTGGTACTGGTGTTATATAGTCTCAACAACCCGCACTGGTGGTCGCGAGGAATGTATGTCAGGCTAACATAGCCTGGATTGCTCATTATGGGGAGGCTCAGGTTCAAATCCCGGTCGCGTGTATTAAGTCCCCCTCCCCCACGGATGGTTTCCAACTCTCCATTTCCTATAAATGCTACCCATATTTGTGTATAATAAACCTCCTAGTATATATTTCCGACCCTCTGTGCTGTCCCTCGTGTTTCCCCTGATGAACATACGTTCCGCAACCCGCAGGGCAGTCCTCCACTTGTCCTGCTATTTTCCCGGTGTTATTTATTTGAACCGGGGCTCCATGTTCAGTTCCCGGGCAGTTGAACGGACGGTTATTATTACCAGACTCGACCATCGCTCGTTTATCTTAGTGGAGATTTGTTTAGAAAGGCCACAACAGCTATTATTCACTTGCCTCCAGTACAGTTCGTCCATCTCTCTCTTCCTCCCGACACTTTTTATTACTTTCCGTGTGTTTTTGTTTACATGGCGCACGATAGAAATAGGAAGGGGATGGAGAAATAGATTGGCTGAAAAACAAAATAAAATGCATCTTTGAAATGTGTTTAAAAGTTTGTGCAGAGCAGCGGTATAAAATAAACAATTGAACACTTGTACAGATGTTCTGATACCAACTTTGTTTAGAAAGTGCACTTTAAATACACGCTTCAGATAATTGATATTTACATGTGGACAATATAACAAACGTTCAACATTTCTTCGATCCACGTTTTACTATCCGTCCGGACTATCCAAGGTAGCAAGGATAAAAGTGGCATTTTAAATCAAATGTACCCGCATTTTTGTAGAGATAGAGTTGAGAAACCTTCTAGGGAAAACAATTCATCTAGAATATTAGCTCCATCACAACAAACTAGACAAGAAGAGACTGATGCCTTTGTTGGTGAATACAATCATTTTATGGCATCTTAATAACGTCCTATATCTTAAAATATAGCTAAATTAGCTATATTTTGTTTTATCTAAAGATGGAAACTTTTTGGTCAAAATGCCAGATGATTGAATCGCGACCTTAGTAACACATTCAACCACCGAGCGCTGTAGTATATACACGGGTGAGATATAAGAGCTGTTATTGCTGTTATTGTAACCCTTGGTAATGAGTCTGGTGATAATGTTCTTAAGATAAATTAAACTGAATAGTAAAGTGTAAAACTTGGAACATCTCTGGTGCATTCATTGCATTAAATATTTGTACTCTATTCTACTTAACATATATATGTATTGCTATTTGTACCCTCAATTGTTTACCACTGATATCCTCTAGGAGAGACATTAGGAACTACCTGAGCTGAGAATTTTCCGTCAATTTAAAAGGATTGTGGATAGGAAGTTAACTAATTCCCCCGCGCGGGAAGAATTTGTGCGGTCTATAGCACAATCCTGGTAAAAGCGTTTAGATCCCCACGGAAACAGACAGGGGTGTGTCTTAAAGGGGGTAGGGGGGCGGGGGNACCAAAGAAGAGTTAGATGGAGGGGACTACATTGGAGCCTGGACTAAGTGTTGGTGTATTTGTTCTCCATGTCAACCAAAGAAGAGTTAGATGGAGGGGACTACATTGGAGCCTGGACTAAGTGTTGGTGTATTTGTTCTCCATGTCAACCAAAGAAGAGTTAGATGGAGGGGACTACATTGGAGCCTGGACTAAGTGTTGGTGTATTTGTTCTCCATGTCAACCAAAGAAGAGTTAGATGGAGGGGACTACATTGGAGCCTGGACTAAGTGTTGGTGTATTTGTTCTCCATGTCAACCAAAGAAGAGTTAGATGGAGGGGACTACATTGGAGCCTGGACTAAGTGTTGGTGTATTTGTTCTCCATGTCAACCAAAGAAGAGTTAGATGGAGGGGACTACATTGGAGCCTGGACTAAGTGTTGGTGCATTGGTTCTCCATGTCAACCAAAGAAGAGTTAGATGAAGGGGACTACATTGGAGCCTGGACTAAGTGTTGGTGCATTGGTTCTCCATGTCAACCAATCCTCTACTCATCTGGTCCATCTGACATTCAATTATCCGGGGTACAAGGTCTCCATACTTTACCATTATGATATACCGTTAATAACGTTGGTTTTAAGCGTAGTATTTATCACTATTACTAATATTACTAATATTACTAATATAAAATAACAAACCTAAGTAGGTTTGTTTCTAATATTTGCTATAAAAAGTCTCTTTAATCTTTTAATAAGTATTTTATTAAATCCACACGGACTTTCAGACCACCCTGTATTAGGTATAATTACATGTTTATGTAAAGATAAGCTAAAAAACTGACCGCGAGTAAATTGATGTGTGTCCACGTGTGATTGGCCAGGCTCAATATTTACGTATTCATGTTATGTATTGAGCCGCGACACGCTCGTTTTAAAATTTAATGTATACAATTATGTGGAACAAATTTGAAATCCATACAAAAGCTTGCTGGCGTGCTAATAAATTAATATCATTAATGATCTAATCCAAGATGGCGGTCTGTATGAAGCCACACATCACTGGTGTTATAATAATTCCCCCAGAACGGTAAAAACTGGAATATTCCCTCCTGATCCGCCATCCTCTTTATTAACAAACCCAAAACTTTTGACTTCATTGTCTTCCATCAACCAATCCCGGGACGTTAAAATCTCAAACCCGCTCCAAAAACCTTTACACTCCCCCTTCTAGCTTAGACTCGTTTTTTTCTTTCTTTCAGTAGCTGATATGGTAACAATATCAAAACTTTTTTACCAAAACACACGGAGAGACAAAAAACACAGGTTTTAGTAAAAACCTATTAACGAGATTTCCTCGCTTTCTTCTCTGGAAAGTGCACGCGCGCTATAAGAAAAGTTTCCCTCGTTTGGTGATAAAAACCTGTGCCAAAAAACTGGAGGGGAGGAGGGTTGTGAGTTGTGAGAAAGGGGGTGAAGGGGGAGAGGTTATAGGACAGAAGGCACTACCCCCCTCCACCCCCCTTCATATGGTTCACTTCGCTAAGCCACCGCGCAAAGGATAATGGGTGAAGCAGGAGTCGGGACCCTTAATGACGTCACAGCCCCCTGTAACCCCCTCCCATAGCGGCCATTGTAAGATTGCGTCAACTGAGAACATTTGCTATTGTTTGTGTTCTCGTGTTCATGGGGGATAGGCAGAGATGTATTGCTTGCTCCCTCCTCGCGTCGTAGCACCGTGAGAAGTATACATCTCATTATCCTCCATTCACTTGTCATCAGGGAGCCCGGGCTCACGGCTCGTGGTCCTGGGTCGAGTCCTGGCCTTACTCACTCCCGGGCTCACGGCTCGTGGTCCTGGGTCGAGTCCTAGGCCTTACTCACTCCCGAGCTCACAACTCGTGGTCCTGGGTCGAGTCCTTGTTGAGAACAACTGTCTAGTTGTAGTTATGGTATAACACTTGATCCATTGCTATTATATACTAATATAATACTATTTATATTTTAGTTCTGTGTCTTATCATCTGTTTGGGCTATACACATGTACTAATTATACTAATGCTCTAAAAATTGAGTAAAGTTGAATTTAGATTAAATGTATCTACATTTGCGTGTGGTAAGAGTGGAAAACTCTCTAGGAAAATCTTCCTATGTTCACCCAAATGAAATTTGAACCCCAATTTACCCATCCAGTCTATTACTAGAGTGATGCCTTCTTAGACCATGTGGCCACCGAGGTGTGCTCTGGTGTAATAATGAATTTGGTGTCAATTTGTTTCTGTCTAACTTTATTACCAGGGAAAAATATCAACTTAAATCCAAGTATAAATTATAGGAGATATTTCCATATCAGTTATAATGATAAATTATAGGAGATATTTCCATATTTGGAGTATCTCTATAATCTAAAAAGATAAAGGTAAGTATTACAAAATATAGTATTTACTTAATACTCGTATAATATCCAGGTACAATGTTTTGTAATATAATTCTCTAAACGTTTTACTGAGTGATGTAGGAGTTGACGTTAGTACTGTTGAAGCTCGCACTGAGCGCTGCTCTCAGTCCTCCACTGACGGCTAGTTCAAAGTAAAGCACGTCGAAACCATCCGTCAGTATGTGTGTGACCATGTTGGTCACAGTCTGGTCAACAACCTCAGGGGTCACGTGACCACCAACAATGTTCCTGGAAACAATAACCACGTTCAGATGTTTGCCCAGTTATTGAGTTCATTACTCTCTTAAAGGAGCACAGTGATGGGCTATTGGCTGTGTGTGATGACACATCCGCTAGCAGACCCTCGCCCTATCAACCTCCAGACTCTCGTCCTATCAACCTCCAGACTCTCGCTCTATCAACCTCCAGACTCTCGCTCTATCAACCTCCAGACTCTCACCCTATCAACCTCCAGACTCTCGCCCTATCAACCTCCAGACTCTCGTCTTATCAACCTCCAGACTCTCACCCTATCAACCTCCAGACCCTCGTCTTATCAACCTCCAGACTCTCACCCTATCAACCTCCAGACTCTCGTCCTATCAACCTCCAGACCCTTGCCCTATAAACCTCCAGACTCTCACCCTATCAACCTCCAGACTCTCGCCCTATCAACCTCTACCAAAGGACAGTCTTACACCACAACCCGAGGCCTGCAGCGAGTCTTCCTGCTCCGATGTATATATTATAGAATATCAACATACTAAATGAAAGTTATAAGAAGTGTAGTTACCCCGAGTCGACGGTCAGTGGGAGCCCAGGACTCGCTTCTTGCCCTTGATCTTCGGCCCTGATGAACACTTGGACGGACATAATGAAGTCCTCCACTTGGACGGCGAGCTCTCCTCTTTGAATGACATCACCATTGTTGAGACTCGCCTTATAGTTGAATGTCAACTGTCAAAACACGTCACCATTGTTGAGACTCGCCTTATAGTTGAATGTAAACTGTCAAAACACGTCACATTCCAGGAGCAGTGAAACAACCTCTGTATCTATTCCTAATCCCAATCCTAGTCCACACTTTCTCGCATGCACTGCATCATACAATCAAGTGATACAACACCATATTTTATTTTCATTAACTGATTTGTGATGCTACCATTCCTGTTCCTATACAATTAATCATACTAATCACTTATATATATTTTTTCACGTGTTAACAACGGTGTTAATAAATATTGGTTGGCTGTCGAACGAAAAATCTTGCACTGTGTATTTGAAATTCCTAATAAATTATCTTAATAGAATGTCTTAGATTTTTGATTACAATTATCAGGAGAATCCATAAAATATAACAATACTGGCCTTGGTAAAGGTAATATAGCCGTTTTATATCTGTTATATCCTCCATGGGCCAATCTTAGCCTCACCGCCATGTTTTCCCAAATAAGTTTGTGATCTAATCAAACTCGACAAGGGGTAATTAGTTTATACATCCAGGGTGATCGGATTATGTTGCTTATTTAACCTGGTGGTGCGAGTATTTTAGAATTGTAATATTAAAAAGTTGTTGAGAAACGGTTAATTGAATTGTGAGAGAGAATATGATCATGTATACATTAAAAACAATAGGAACTAAGTTGTGTTATCTGCTAGACTCAGATTGCCACGATGTGGGGTGTTACACTTTAACAGATTGAATACATAGAGTAAAAAATTATACTCATTCTCCAAATAACATAAAGTTATAATTGTAATTTGTTATCTAATGTTATTGTGTTATTCAAATAATCTCTCCCAAACTACTGTCAGGAATGTCTACCTGGTATCTCCCTCATTCTGTTCAAAGTCTACATTCCATTCACCCTGAAATACACATGTCTTTCTTTGATGTAATACACCATGACGTGGCTCATAAGATAGAGTCATAGTGCAATCAGTCAAGGTAAGACGATACCCTTCAGGATAGATGAGTTGTACACATATGTGACTATAAGAGTATGTTTGAAGGATCCTATATATGACCTTAACATGGACACACAGTTTATATCACCTTGAAGTTAACACAGCATGACAGTTCACTGGGGTCAGCTAATTACTTGTTCACACTGACCAGTAGTGACGAGGGATTCAGTTCATGACTCATAAACAGCACTTTTTAAACACAAGCAATGAATGTATTTATAGATATGGAGAAACTAACAAATATTATTATCTGATTAGAGAAAATAATTATAACATTATCAATTATTAACATAATTGTATCAACATGTCCAAGGAGCCCATGCTTGCAAGTATCTATTGAGTGTGCCCAATACTCTACTGTGAGAACAACTCCCACCCCAGAACGGGGGTCTTACCACAGTATTGTTGAGGATTATGGTCGAGTTGAGGGTAGTGGTTCCATTCTCGTGAGTGACATTAATATTTGTTCCAGTCACTAGCGCGTATATGCTCACGTTATTTCCACTCAGCGACAAAGAATCAACCCTATCCTGGAAGAGGAATCAGAATCCGTTAGACACATATGATGGTCAAACGGGGCATGTAAGGGTCTGATAAATACCCCGGTTGGAGTTATGCTCACATCGTTAACACTGGTGTAGTTGAATAGAGCGAAGGGGAAGTTGAAAGGTTTGTCCTGGGTGAGTGGAAGGCTGCTAAAGACAGCGTCCAAGTAACCCTCGGCGTCGATATTCAACTCATCGGACGCCTGGTCCAGCCTTGGAGCAAGAAGCACACATGTCACACAAACTGAACAGGGCCTCATTATAGCTATTGTTAGACCATCTTATAACACTAATTAGACCGAGGCTCGTGTTCACATTCATTCAACGACATACAGGCCTATTCGTTATTTTCAACAAACAGTTAAATAACCTAGAGGTAAAATCGGTTCTATAAAAGTGCCCATTTTTTAAGAAGTGGAACAAAATAGTATTTTTAAAAGATTTCACTTTCTATTTACTCTAAAATTATTACTGAAAACATTCATAATATGATTAGTTTTGTTGGTGTTCATACATTTATTTTTAATTTACTCAATAGTTTAAAATGTTTGTTTTGATTTTAAAAAGTGTATTAATTGAATAGTGTACATTTTAAATATAAGGCTTCATAACTATTATAATTTACATTATAAACATAATTCTAATTGAGTATTTGTCCACCTGTTAGTTTAACATTATAAAATATAAATACTGTAGAATATTATTTGGTTCAATGGAGATCTTACACCCAGACCACATATAATATAGTATAATAATATAATTAGCTAGTACCTGTTGTGACTTGGCTTGGCGAGGACGAGAGGCGCTACCAACAGAACAAAAACAAACAGCTTCATGTTGGTCGTGTTAGCTGTACAGAGCAGAGACTGTTCTAGCACTGACCTAGGTATTTATAGGCTCTAACTTAGGTTGCCTCACTCACATATTGATGTCATTTGAAGAGTGAAGTGTTGGGAAACCTTATCAAATGCTTCTTACACATTAGTCTAGTATTTGTTACAATGTTACTTATCTATTATATAAAAAGGTTATTTCACATAAACACTTGAAATGAGATGTTCTGAACATTAAATAACACGAAAATATCATACAATATCATATTTAGACAATAGTAGGCTGACAAAATATTAATTTTGAACAGACGTATTTAACGTAGGTAATCTATTTTTTTTATTAAGTATACTGTAACACATAAATATGTTTACTTCTGTAACTACGAGCATAGACACTAACATTGAACTAATTAATTTAACTAGTTAATTCAGCTGCATTTACAGTATTTAAGAGGGTAATTAGGTAATAGAACCAAACATAAAGTGCAGATAATGCAATTGACGTTTGCTGAGGACTAAGCCCTTGTCACACGTACACATCATAATGTCCTGAAGTGTGGTGGTCTTACCTTGACTGATTACACTATGACCCTATATTATCAGCTTGACTGGACCTGTATCAACAAGTTCTTGAATATGATAACATGTTTCTACAAGTCTCGGGGGTCAAGCAGTCTAGATGTTGGGCTCATATATTCTAGTGTGCTGGTCGCGGGGATGTAGGGGTTCGAAATCCGGCCAGGTATGCTGCGAGTGACTTTTCTCAGATAATCTCCCTCCCTCCCTAGAAAGTATACGTGCTACAAGCTATGATACCCTACTCATATAACGTAAGGAGGTAAAGTCCTTTCTCCTGGCCCTTAAAACACACACAGGATGCTAATGAGAGTGACCCTTCAGGGCCCAGGGACCTCCACTGAGTCTGCGTAAGAGGTATTTTCTTAAGGGCCCCTAATAAAAGGTCGTTCTCTGGACTCATGAATTATTCAAAAAGGGGTAGGTAAGCGAATCGTCTCCCTTTTGTGACGTGGTTATTACACTCGGATGTGAGTAGTCCCATGTGTGTAGGAACCGTGTAGTCTCATGTGTGGGGAACCGTGTAGTCCCATGTGTGGGGGAACTTTGTAGTCTCATGTGTGGGGAAACCGTGTAGTCCCATGTGTGGGGCAACTGTGTAGTCCCATGTGTGGGGGAACCGTGTAGTCCCATGTGTGGGGGAACCGTGTAGTATCATGTGTGGGGGAACTTTGTAGTCTCATGTGTGGGGAAACCGTGTAGTCTCATGTGTGGGGGAACTGTGTAGTCCCATGTGTGGGGGAACCGTGTAGTCTCATGTGTGGGGGAACCGTGTAGTCCCATGTGTGGGGGAAATGTGTAGTCTCATGTGTGGGGAACCGTGTAGTCTCTTGTGTGTAGGAACCGTGTGGTCTCATGTGTGAAGGAACCGTGATTATCTTCGGAGAATACCAAATTACTTCTGTAGTGTGGTGTTGTAGGAAACACTTATTGAAAATGTAGGGTTTTGTGACCTTTCTGATGTGTTTACAAAATACTATCCCCATATTTCCTCCTTATCGTCCTTGAAAGGGAATGTATACACCAAGTGTCTCGCAGATACATCGTTCAGTGTATTTATTATTAATATTAGAGGCGTGTGAAGGTCACTATGCGAAGCGGAGTTGAAGCGAAGCTTGAAGCAAGCGAAGTGAAGTCGAGGATGAGGTTCAAGTTTCTGTCACAACTTTCAAATAATCCACCAAACTCTTCAAGGTAAATAGCAGAGGTTGGTGAAAATAAACAAAGCGCTATATTTGGTTTTGATTGCATATCTGAATTTATTATGTTTCTTTATCTTTTGTATCAAAAATGAGCTTTTAAATTTATCATAGATAATTCCAACAAGATAGAATACAGAGGGCTGAAAATTGGATACTCGTGTTATGTGAGGAGGATACAACTGGAAATATTGTATGCTGTATGTTGTATGTTGTATGTTGTATGTTGTATGTTGTGTGTTGTACGTTGTATTGTTTCCTACAAGAGATTGTCAGAGTTGTCACAACTTGACAGGAATATTTATTTAAACAAGATAATGTCGGAGATAATATATTATAATACAACGTATGTTTGGTACTTACCTGATTTAACTTGCTCACGTTATAGAGGTCAGTCATTCACCAGTCGATGTTAAAATACTGTTTGGTATGAATACACGTTGAATGACGTCATATCTAGTGAGATATCTCACATATGTTCACACTTTTTACACGTTATCTTCTTACCAAGAAATGTTCCCAGCATGTTAAGGTTACTTTGAAGGTCGAAGATGAAGCGAAGGAGATTTAAACTTCAAATTCGAAATTTCAAAGCTTTGCAAGCTCTTACTTACTATTTAGATACTCGAGGTGATTATTAGGCCAAACATAATTATTACACTCCGCATCGGTGGTCACGTCGTATAAGGCGTCCTTCTCACAAAATACTAGATATCTGGTGAAGGGGAGGTCGGGGTTTGAATCACAGCCGTGTTCGTGTGTAATAAGGGTAGTTCTTCCTAAATGGTTCATCATTCTCACTTTACGCTAATGTGGGCACGTTTCTTCTGAATTATACCTTTCTTAGTGCGAATATGTGTATAAGCTGGACAGGTAGTAAGACGTGGTGCACAATAAACTATGATTAAAATTAGAATGCTAAGATATATTTTTCATTCGCGTACTTCCTGTGGAGAAAAGCAGTTGGTATAATATTTTAATGGCTCGTCGGAAGAAAATATCATCAGTCCTGGCCCGACATTACACTTCCTTAATTAACTGGAGGCGGCACACAAAAATGTAACAAAAAGTTTGGAAATTGCTTGGGCTACCAAGATGGTGGGCAGGTTGAATAGGAACATTTCTAAATTAGAGAGAGCCACTTACCTGGCGTTCAGCCCTGTCATCAGGGGGGTGGGAGGAGGGGATTATAGCCCCGATCCAAGGGAAGCGCTTTCTCTGGAGGATCTTGTAATGAATGCTCATATTTCGAGTCAAGATATGAAGACCGAGCCAACACCATGGAAAGAAACAGACGAGATCTTAGACCGTGTTCACACTGCTCTAGTGTTTGTATTAGACCGTGTTCACACTGCTCTAGTGACTATTAATTATATTCGCACTACACGCAAGTAACTGTAAGATTACATTGCTCTGTGTTACAATAGGACCCGCCCCATGCTGATATTTACGCATAACTCTCTGTAATTCATACTACCCGCTCCAATTATACCGACACAAATATAACCCCTATGGTAGTATTATTCTCTACTGTAGTTCCTGTAGGTTGATACGGCATAATAAAACAATTATAAACAATTGTTATATCAACATAATCAATTTCAACATAATAAAACTGTTCGTGTACTTACCGATTGGATATTCTGAAACTAGCAACCACCAAGACTGGCCTACACCTATCATTCTAAATTGACGAGTGGGCCGAGCGAGCTACGATGTTCCAACAAGATGTCCACTCCGTCCTGCTCTACTAACATGTAATGGGCCGGCGAAAAACTATCGACCTATTCACCTACCTGCCCTCTGATGGTAGAAAGATGAACTACTTTCAAAACATCAGGTGATTGAAGGAATGGTTTGGAAGTCGGATGGAGCCATGACAACAAAGTGCCTACGTGATCATCCTAAGCCACATTGACGTCATCGAGCGTGTGTTCAGTTCTCCCACCTTGATTCTATTGCGACGAAACCAACTATATATTGTGATGTGCGTGTATGCTAAAATGACTATTTTATTACATCGCTTGACTGAGGGAACATTGTCCTGGACCTAGACAATGTCAGGATAAAACATTTATATATTATATCTTCAAAAGAATCGTAACTATGGCGATTTATTTATTGGACTCTGATTTAATTGTAACTGTTAGAGTTAGCCATGTTAGACGTAAATATTCTATTATCAAAATCTATTAATTTTTAAAAAATTATTAAAGTTGAAATGAAGCTCTGCATATTGTCTGCCGCCACTTGGGTGCTAGAGTTTTTTTTAATATTAAATCTTTAGATAGCCACAATTGTTAATTGAATTGGAATTGAATGAGTTAATTGTAAATTGTTTTGATATTGTGGATAATAGTAATTGTTTTATAAACTTCAACATAGTGTTTCTTATTTTGTTTTAATATTGATATATAATTTAATATAACGTAATTTTCCGACCACTTTGTTTAATTATGAATTTAATTAACTTTTGTACATTTTCTAATCTTTTTCTAAGACTTGCTTCTAATGCGATATTTTCATTATTATTTACTAATAGGGTTATTGTTTTCATTTCCTAATATTGTGTCAGGATCTGATAGTCCCGGGGGAGTCTGACTAAAGTCTGTTAGCCAAACTCTCGCGTATTTTAAAATTTAGGTTTGAAAGTTAACTTGTAAAGTTAACGTGTTTGGATTCTTTATTCTTTGAGATAATAAAGACATGTTGTTAACATTTTGAAGGTACCCATTAGGCCCTTATTAGTCTTTGTGTATTATCCTGATGGATATTTATATTTTTGATATATTGTACTAAATTCAACCAGTAATGTTGTTCTGTCTCTTCAAGACTGACCCATTTGAATATTGGATATATTACGAGTTTATATCTCTCT
This sequence comes from Timema monikensis, assembly GCA_902151445.1. Classification (NCBI taxonomy): domain Eukaryota; kingdom Metazoa; phylum Arthropoda; class Insecta; order Phasmatodea; family Timematidae; genus Timema; species Timema monikensis. The sequence goes on from CABFVZ010002746.1 coordinate 65,727, forward strand.
CTTAAGTTATCCACGCAATTTAAAGATATGAAGTTATTATCTATTTGTTTGATTTTTAACATATCTAAGTTTGATTAATGAGACCATGTAAATATTTCTGCTCTATTGTTATTGTTTCAATAAACCGTTCATTTGCTGCTTTTAAATATTGCTAATAATTTCCCTTGTCACTGGTTCCATAGCTTACTCCCGCTCCCTTTTATCTTATTTAAGGTCGTGAGTAAAAGGACTCAGAGAGGGTGTAACATAACATTATAATATTTTTTTAAATATTATTTTGATTGATATTTATTGTGGGTAAATATCAGTTGTGCGACAGAATCAAACCCCAGACTCTCAACGAACAGACATTTCAGCCACGCACATAATATGGATGAACTCTTACCTTGAGTATAAGCAGATGTTGTGAACCAGCCCTAGTGAGGCCGATGCTCTTGTATCCTGATTGAACAAGGTGAGCTCAGCGAGGGGAGTGGTGTGGAAGGGGGGGGGGGCAGATTGGTTTGACTTAATCTTTTCTCCTTATCTCCTTGGCAGGCGAATAATAATATGATCCAAGACTGCTCCATGACGGCGGGGACTAAATGAGCCGGCTCATTACAGCGTGGCTCTTGCACCAACTTGTACGCTACATTAGCGCCTCAGCTTGTTATTATCTAGGAGGAGGGAGGGAGATCACGAACATGAATAATGCGAGGTATGCCAAAATATCGCCCATCAAATCCTGCGGGGATTAGCCCAACGCACAGCACGCCCGACTATATCAATGTTCAGTGCTGACCAATGGCGTTTGGGACCACCAGGGAAACAATATGGCGGTAATACAGTATCTTTGACAAACTCCGTGATGGCCTTGACGGATATTAAACAACCGTTGATATAACCGTGCGGAGAAAACTAAGCAATTTGTTTGTTTAGACACAATTTTGATTTATTTTGACCAGAAAAAGGTATTGCTATAAAACCTGCCAAAACACTGACCTTATCTCTCATTCCCTGTATCCCCTCCTTAAGAAATTGGTTGAAATAGCTTTGATTTGAGGTGTTGGAGTAGAATAGGGGGATCGCCCTAAATACCCCCTCCCCCCTGGCTCTAGCACGGTATTGGAACAAGTTATAGCTTTCCCAACACATGCAGACTAAAGTCAACGAGAACAGGGCTCGAACCAGAGCCTCTGTTAATGAATGCTCATCTCTTGAAGAACAATGACCGGCTCCATACACAGTTTAAGGACAAAACACATCGTTCTGGCTACAAAGCAGAGGGAACCAATGGAAACGGTGTCTTTGTCATCATCCGTACTTTGAGACGAGTCTTCTGCTTCAACATGGACCAGTCTAGCAAATACACTTTCCTCTGGTCAGCACTAGCTTCGCTCTACAAGCGCTTTGTCAGTGGACTATTTGCTCAGGGTTGAACAAATATAGTACAAACACACGACACAACTCCATGTAGGATACTCTTCAAGGGAGGAGAGAGGTATAGTAGTTGTACGATCTCATGGCCTCTAGGCATGTATTTACATTCTACATGATAGTAGAGAGGTATAGTAGATGTACAATTACACAGCCTTTAGTTAGTAATATTTTGATGTAATTTCCACTTCTTTAACTGACTGATACAGATTTAAATTTTATAACCTAATTTAAAAAAGCAGAAAAAGCGAAATGTAAGAATAACTATATAATTAACCTTAAAAGTGCCTGAGTTAATTTTTATTAGAGCCTAAACTGAATACTTTTATCCTATATCAGAGCCAGGCATGCTAAATATTAACCTAACCCTACATTTGAAATGTGATTTCTGATAGCATGGTTAAGTGTTTTTAGAGTTAATTTTATAGCTTCAGACAACTTTAGTTGGCGTATGTGTACATGAAACCACAGCTGGTGATAACTTCATCTCTGGGGAACACCCCAAAAAATGTTATCATGTGACAACCCTTGAAATAAACTAACACATAGCATATACATCCAGGGGGAGCTTAGTCACAATATCACTCAGGATAATATGGACCAGTAGTGCTTTTGTACGTTTCATTGGTGTGTGCCCGAGTCATCACACACTCACACACTCACACTAGCCCGTGAGGGAGCGTCCAGTACACTCTGGTACAGTGACAACTAGACTGGGGATAATACTCTCTGTATAGTCTGGTACATTACCTGTTAGTAACATCACGCACAGGAAATATGTTCTGTAATAGCTTTAAGAAGAATATAGGAGGAATTTGTCAATTTGAACCAAGTTTCACTCACGAAAATTATTCATATTCCATATTAACCTAAAACAGCATAAACGCTATCTATGTCTCTTAAGAAGAGCTTCATCTGACTTATCCATACGTCAAGTCATGTTATTTGCAGCTGTCACTTTTTATAAATACTATCAATACTTTTAAAATAACATTAATAATAAAGCTATGTGCTATCAATGTTGACCGCAAGTAAATAGGTTTGTATTTTATAAAAGGCCCTTCTTATGAAGATTGGGTCGTTTCTAATAGTCAGGTGAAGCAATACACATTCCCAAGCAACTACGACAACGTGATATTTAGTTGTTTTTAACTTAATACTGTCCTCCTCCCTCATCGAACAATGAATAATTCCGCTGGTCTAAAACAACATCAAATAAAGTGTATGAGAGGCCTGGGTGCGCCAGCCCCTAGCACGTGTGTATAAAGTGTTGAACAGTGTAATAGGAGGCTCATTGCTATGCAGATGTGTGGTGCCAGAAGCTTTGTGCTATGCGTCCCTGGTGGTTCATTACAGAACTAGAGCATGGTTCTCCCCCTGGTAGCAACCCTCAACAAGGATCACGGACAGCATGGTGTGGAAAAACTTGTGTGGGTCTCGTAATCACGGATTGTAGGATTAATGAATGTCTGATACAACTCACGTGACGTAGAATGTATTTGTATACCGTTACATGCACATACCTTTTCTTTAGAGGCTGGCGCCGTGAGATAGCTGTGATACTACATTTCATACAGTTGTGTGTTGCGTGGTGCATTGTCATCAAGATCAGGGTATATTACTGGCGCCGTGAGATAGATGTGATACTACTTTTCATACAGTTGTGTGTTGCAAGGTGCATTGCCATCAAGATCAGGGTATATTACTGGCGCCGTGAGATAGCTGTGATACTACATTTCATACAGTTGTGTATTGCGTGGTGCATTGTCATCAAGATCAGGGTATATTACTGGCGCCGTGAGATAGCTGTGATACTACATATCATACAGTTGTGTGTTGCGTGGTGCATTGCCATCAAGATCAGGGTATATTACTGGCGCCGTGAGATAGCTGTGATACTACATATCATACAGTTGTGTGTTGCGTGGTGCATTGTCATCAAGATCAGGGTATATTACTGGCGCCGTGAGATAGATGTAATACTACGTTTCATACAGTTGTGCGAGGTGTATTGTATCAACATAAAACAAAGGCTGTATTGTTTTCCCCTTTCCTACAATCTCTCGTAACGGTTTGTAATCCTCAAATATTGTAATAATATCTCAATGCTATACATACTAATTATACTTCTATAATTGAGTGAACTGGCCCGGAAAGAGGTACTTTGAAGTGCTAAGCTAATTAATTATTATCATAATTAGAGCTACTACTATTCAGTATTTAATTTTGTTGATTGTTATGATGATTTCAGTTAGATGAAAATATTATTTTATCATATTGGATACCATTTTGTCAACATCATTTGTGATAGATCAGGTGTGTTAGGTGAAAGTTTAAAACACATTATTCCATTCAGAAGGCTAGGGTTAGTGTCTGTTCAGATGCAGAGTGGTGTTTTTTCAATATTGTTGATAATATGATATCCAAGTGAATATACCTGACCTTTCTTACCTTCACCCTCCACAACCTGTTCTCCCAGGTCAGGTATTTTAAATAATTGCATGTGAAGAATTCGCATATAGTTTGGACAGAACGTGAGGTACTTATTTTGAGAATTAAAATCATTATTTATTAAATAAGGAAAGTACAGCGTTAATCGTTTGATATATAAGTACTAATTAGGTTCACGTTCCTCAGCAATTGTCACAAATTAGACCAATGTGTTCAAGAGGTTGATCAATCATTCACCTTTGGGATACTTTGGTTTAAAACTCAGTGGCATATAGTAATTATTTCATGGTGTGATACTAAGAGCTAAGCACTCACTATAGGTACTATTTAATAACCATATTTTGTAATATGCACCTAAACAATTAATAAATTTAGCTAAAACAATAAAGTATGTTAGATAGTTAAAACTGCTTACATCAACAATAATAAGAATTTCACTTGTAACCATTCTTACTGTATCTGTTAAAACTCTTTTCAGGAAGGGTCAGTAATACAAGCACATTAACAATCATAATATAAAAAAGGGTGCTGTTAGTTAAATAAATGCAAGTACATACAACATAACAAAACCTTTCACACTGTGAGTAAGAACTGTGACAGTTAAAATATAAGAACATTAAAAGGTAAGCTAATGTAAGCTTCGAGAATGTCGTATCATTTGGAGGAGTACCTACCGAGGTAAAACACATAACTAAACTTGACACAGAAATGACACACAAGTGTTTAGGGAGGTCAACTGTGAAGATAGAAGACCAGGCCTCACTCACAGACAAGATGAAACTCTTTAATGTTTGTGAATGTAATTGTTCTGAAACTCACTGCATAGTGCGAGTGAACAAGAGATATTACAAGCCACTCCCATGTTTCTCTAAAGCGAGTGTACAAGATATATTGCAAGCCACTCCCATGTTTCTCTACAGAGAGTGTACAATATATATTGCAAGCCACTCCCATGTTTCTCTACAGCGAGTATACAAGATAGATTGCAAGCCACTCCCATGTTTCTCTACAGCGAGTGTACAAGATAGATTGCAAGCCACTCCCATGTTTCTCTACAGCGAGTATACAAGATAGATTGCAAGCCACTCCCATGTTTCTCTACAGCGAGTATACAAGATATATTGCAAGCCACTCCCATGTTTCTCTACAGCGAGTGTACAAGATAGATTGCAAGCCACTCCCATGTTTCTCTACAGAGAGTATACAAGATATATTGCAAGCCACTCCCATGTTTCTCTACAGCGAGTGTACAAGCCAAACCTCGTTACTTAACTACGGCCCGAGTGAGAGTTATGAATCCTTGGCAACACAAGGCCCAGGATATCATCTTTACCCCATCAGACCGCTGGCTTCCTCTCTAATGGCGTCAAGAGAGGAGAGAGGAGAGGGGGGAGCACAGCTGTGACGCGGCGTGTAAGAAACTTGAACATCAGTCCTTGGGTCTCGGTACGGACACAAAACCTGCCCCTCTCCCCTCCCAGGAGTTGACAAATGGCTGAAAAACAGGTCCTCTCCTTGTAGAGTACATGGCCGCCAGAGAGACCCACACGCGTCTCGGCCGGACGGACAAGCTTTTATTACAAACATCAGTTTTTACCATTTCTCTGTTAGGAAGGTTCACCATGCGTCTTATTACCCCTACAAGCTAACGGAATGTAATATCCCCAATGGGATTAACTCAGCCGGAATTTGAACCCCTACCTTTCCACTGCATCAGATCCAGACTAGACAAACGTTTAGTCCGCATGCCCATCGATACGAATTCACGGATATAAAATAATGTCTATATCCCTCTTCAACGGTGGGTCTTGGGGCAGTACTGACTATCAGTATGTTAAAATATTTTGCTTGTGGTTTTCTGAAAGTCGCCAAACTTGAAAAAACTTCTGGTTCCTAACAAAGAGCGGTGCTCGGGTACATGATGACAGAGACTCGGGTACATGATGACAGAGACTAGGGTACATGATGACAGAGTCTCGGGTACATGATGACAGAGACTCGGGTACATGATGACAGAGACTCGGGTACATGATGACAGAGACTAGGGTACATGATGACAGAGACTAGGGTACATGATGACAGAGACTCGGGTAGTTGATGACAGAGACTCGGGTACATGATGACAGAGACTCGGGTACATGATGACAGAGACTCGGGTACATGATGACAGAGACTCGGGTACATGATGACAGAGACTCGGGTACATGATGACAGAGACTCGGGTACATGATGACAGAGACTCGGGTACATGATGACAGAGACTCGGGTACATGATGACAGAGACTCGGGTACATGATGACAGAGACTCGGGTACATGATGACAGAGACTCGGGTACATGATGACAGAGACTCGGGTACATGATGACAGAGACTCGGGTACATGATGACAGAGACTCGGGTACATGATGACAGAGACTCGGGTACATGATGACAGAGACTCGGGTACATGATGACAGAGACTCGGGTACATGATGACAGAGACTCGGGTACATGATGACAGAGACTCGGGTACATGATGACAGAGACTCGGGTACATGATGACAGAGACTCGGGTACATGATGACAGAGACTCGGGTACATGATGACAGAGACTCGGGTACATGATGACAGAGACTCGGGTACATGATGACAGAGACTCGGGTACATGATGACAGAGACTCGGGTACATGATGACAGAGTCTCGGGTACATGATGACAGAGACTCGGGTACATGATGACAGAGACTCGGGTAGTTGATGACAGAGTCTCGGGTACATGATGACAGAGTCTCGGGTACAAGATGACAGAGACTCGGGTACATGATGACAGTGACTCGTCCAGCACTGAGTCTTGTCTTGTGAGGGAAACAGGCAAGGCATGGATGGTTCGGAGTTCACTACAGTTAGGTTGCTCGGTGCTAACACACTGACCTCTATTAGGTGCCAGCAACACTAACAATATGAGCACGTACTTCTAAAACAGCTACTGTGGTCTTCATGCCTGATTGAAATACACAAAACAGCTGAGTGAGCTTACAGTGATTGCGTTATTGTTTTTAATTTTGGAGTCATATCTATCATAAGAGTAGTCCAACTCATGAGATGTGTCCCTCGATCCTCCCTCCAGACCCTCTCCCCCTCTCCCAAGTTCCAGTTGTTGCCGATAGTTTTGTTAGAGTAACAACGTACCAGTGAAGGCATAAATAAATTGGTTGTAGAGAGTTAATTTATATTTGTTAGACACACGAACAGAAATAGGTTAAACATCTTCTCTTTGTCTTGTCTCAGTTGAAAGTATATGATACTCCTTAACCCACATGCAGCTCTCTTCAATGGTGACATAACATAGTGACCTCTCTTAACATACATCCAACTATAATCAATGCTAACATAGCATAGTGACCTCTCTTAACATACATCCAACTATAATCAATGCTAATATAGCGTAGAGACCTCTATTAACATACATCCAACTCTCATCAATGCTAACATAGTATAGTGACCTCTCTTATGCTAATATAGCATAGTGACCTCTCTTAACACACTGCCAACTCTCTTCAATGCTAACATAGCATAGTGACCTCTCTTAATATACATCCAACTCTCATCAATGCTAACATAGCATAGTGACCTCTCTTAACATACATCCAACTCTCGTCAATGCAAACATAGCATAGTGACCTCTCTTAACATACATCCAACTCTCGTCAATGCAAACATAGAATAGTGACCTCTCTTAACATACATCCAACTCTCGTCAATGCTAACATAGCATAGTGACCTCCCTTAACACAGAGTCAACTCCCCTCATTAGCGGACCTCGCGGTAAAGTTTTTAACTCAAGCCGGGATTAATCTCATTTTACTAAAAGTCACAAAACAACAAGGAACATTATGCGTGGCGTTTAAATCCGATAAAAAACACTCTAAAATACCAGAGAATGTGATTGAAGTACATCAGTGGTACGAGGTATAAACTAGATACATTCGTTATCCAGTGCTTGGATTTTCAACTAAAGCTGCGTGTCATGTCGTGGCCCTCATTGAACAGCAGTTGTGCGTTTTGACCTGTAATGGACTGTCCTGTCTCTTGGAAATCTCAGCTACTGATGGAACAACCAACACTGGATTTATTAATATATATATTAATAAAAATATGAAGAGTTTGTGTCTGTGAGGAGCATTGATTGATATCTACCGACTGCAAGGATTGAACTGTTATAATTAGTAGCTCCTGTGAAAGAACATGTGCACCAAGAGGCTGGAATTTTACATGTTTGATTAGATTTTTTTAAATTTATTAAAAACTGTGTCAGGAGAAAAAAATGTTTTATTTCTCTCTCTATTTGAAACAAATAAAAGTGCTGCCAGGGCTAACGACGCAATCCATTGGATGGTTACTCCGGGAAACTCCAGGTACTTATGTAATTATCTATATTATTTGGTTATTCTAACGTTTATCAGAGTTTTGTTTGGATACAAAGTACTCAGAGATATAAAGCAGTGTGAGGATCACAACAGAACATTCTGAGATAGTTGAGGATTGTTTTAGTAGTTTGAAAGCTTCATAACTGTCATTAATATACGAGGCACGGCCAGAAAGTAGGAGTACTCGATTTTTCTATTAGAAAAATTGTATTTAAAACAAAATTAGAGGATTTTGTTGGTATGTATGTCAGTTATTTCTCCTCATAGTTTGCCTTCACGTTCTATGCAGGTTGTGAGCCGTGTCACAAGCTTTTTGATGCCCTCCTCAAAGAATTCTACCACCATCTCCTTCTTCCAGTTCAGGACCTCTTGTTTCACCTCCTCGTCAGTTGAACATTTTTTTTCCACCCATGTGAGTTTTTAGGGAGGTGAAAATATGAAAGTCTGAAGGCGCCAAGTCAGGGAAGTATGCGGGGAGGTTCAAAATGTCCCTGTTTAGGGTCTCACAGTATCGTGCTGCAATAATCGTCTCCCCCTGAAGCAGAAATTCGATCAAAATGATCCTTTTTCGGTCCCAAAACATAATGGACATGAGTTTTTTTTGCCCGAAATTGAGGTATCGAATTCTTTGGCAGATGGGGAACAGGTGTGCCGCCACTGTGATGACTGTCTTTTTGTCTCAGGAGTGTAATGAGCCACACAGGTTTCATCTCCAGTCACAATCGAGCTCAGAAAATCCTCACCTTCCAATTCCAATCGCTCAAGGAACTCGCAAGGCTAGCGACCCGATTCACTTTGTGCTGCTCTGTCAATTGTTTTGGGACCATATTGAGCACAATTTTTGGAATACCAGCGTTTCTGTAATTGTTTCGTGTAAGATAGATCTGGAGAGCTGTGGAAACATCGCAGAAATTTCATCCACTGTCAATCGACGATCTTCACGAACAGTTTCTAGATTTTTTGCACCAACTCATCGGTCAAAATTGAAGGTCTTCCACACCTCTGATCGCCATGAACATTCGTTCTGCCTTCGTTAAACTCACGACACCACTTAAACACGTTCGTTCGGTTCATAACACCTTCGCCATAAACAGTTTTTATCCGTGAAGTCTTTTCAGTCGGTGTTTTTCCCTCAGCGAAAAGGAACCTGATGACAGCGCACCTCGCACTTGGCGGGATTTCTTATCGACATATTTCACACTAACAGACAATACAAGGCGAGTTTTCATACTAACGGTCAATACAAGGCGAGTTTTCATACTAACGGACAATACAAGGCGAGTTTTCATACTAACGAGGTCCCAGTTCAGGTTATTAGAATATTAGTAAAATGGTGTTGTAAGAAGGAAGTTATAACTGTAGAGGAAACCTACCTACAGTTGCGTGGAGAGAGATTGGTAATCCATTTGGAAATGAAACCTTAGTATAAGCAGCTGGGGTTTTAATCTTGACTTCGTCACCACCGAAAAACAAATGCATATGAGAATGATGCTGACATGGAATGTTCTTTTAAACTGTTAAAGATTTTAAATTCACATAAAATTATAATTTTCCAAGCTGTGAGAATGTCTCCATACAAAGGTAATACATTTTTGTTTCTTAATGTCGGGTACCTCAATAAAAACAATCCTGAAACCCTAGGTCACTCAATAGTGAGTCTGCCTACTGAATTGGGGGATGCGGGTTCGATTCTCACTATGGCAACATGTGAAATCAGGATTTCAACTTTCATAGTGATGGATTAACGGCTTGAAGACTTAGTGGTTCAAGAATTGCGTTAGTTTGTTAATATAATCAGCTGACCAAGAAAGTTCATGTTTAGTTCCTCAAATTAAAATAAAATAAGAACGACCCGAAATAAGCTTCCCCCTTCGCCCTTAATTTCTCCAAAAACTCAAAAGTTCAAACTTGCTCGTCTCATGAACTTTCTCGAAATCACATTTTCATGCAGTGAGTTGATTTCTTCTTTTTTCTATTGAAATTCAAAAAGTTTTATAAAAATGTATTGCACTTTTTTTGAGTGATGAGTTTGTTATCGACAAGCAATTTCTCTCTCTCTCTCTCTCTCTCTCTCTCTCTCTCTCTCATTTTTGTAGGTGTTTAGGGGGAAGACGAGCATGAGAGGGTAAAGGGAGGGGGAGCTTTGAAAATGTAGCGTCGGCAACGAGCATCAAGATTGATTGCGGTGCGCGGCTGCGAGCGAGGGAATCTGTCAGCTCGTATGTCGCCGCTCATTGGCTGACAATAGTGTGAGGGGAAGGGAGGGGAGAGTACAGTATCACCACCTGCGGGCCACTTATGGAACTACGTACTACTGCGTGCACCGGGTCTTAAGAGCTGAGAAACCATCAACACAACTTGACGGTGGTCTATCTACCGGGGGCATTCTTTAATATACTTTAGTGTATATTATACGTATAATCTAGGAATAGTATAAGGAGGGTGGAGTGTTGAGATCTGGAGATATAGAATACATGTTTTCACAACATCTACTTACCCTTTCGGGCTGTACACATATGCACTAATTACGTGTATTTGTTAGGAAGAGTAAAGTTGAGTTCAGAGAAAGGGTACCTGCATTTGCGTAAAGATGAAGGAAAATCCCTATCAGGATTAAATATCTCCATCATCGGCAGTCCTTTACATTGATAGATTGGTGCCTTGAACCATTCAACAAGAGAAGCATTTTTTAAAAAATATTCTAATATACCCTGTTGGGAATTGAAACATGGATTTATGATCAGAGTCAAACGCGCTAGCTAGGAATTCACTTTGTTACTAATACACAGTCCAATTTTCCCTGTGAGAACCTTACTCGACAGCTAGAAAAGTTACTAGATCTACTGTCATGTATTCATACGTCAAGTCATGTGGTCTACAGCTGCCACTTTTGATAGATATTATCAATACCTATAAAATAACAATAATATATTAAAATATTGTCAGTGTTGTCTGCAAGTAGTGTCTGTACGTTCTAAATGTTCCTCCTAACAGAAGCTTACTAGAGCCAAGATTAGAATTTATGTATGCTACAATTAATTCATAAATCTTAAACAAGCTTCTAGTGAACTCCGAATTGTTCCTACCTATCTTACTTTCGCAACACGTGAATATTAAGCCCAATTAAATGCGGCTCGAACCAGGCTCTCGAAAAACCGCTCTCGACCACGGACAAAACAAAATCTCAGTGAATTGTTATTTCTCAATATTCAGAGTCAGTCAGTGTTACATGGGAAGCACAACATGTTTATCTCTTATTGCGACCTTGCAATTATATTTTTTAACAATTTACTTGCTAGCATTAATAACGATTAAAATCAGTAAGATATATCTCCTGAATAATTATACTAATAGAATAGAAATAAGGAAGAATCATTTTAAAGGAGATGTACCCACAATTGCGTGAAATTAGAGTGCGAATTAATTTATTAAAATCTACACTAAAAACACCCAACTGGAATCCGAACCCCGATAGCCGCGTCACTGGCAGCCAGAGTGACAACTTATATGACGCGACTACAGACACGGGCTTTCTTTGTGTTCAAATAAGTTAGTTTGTAAGTCGCGGGATATAATAGCCCTTGTTTATTTATCGTGTGAATATCAAGTATTTGAAGCTGTCCCTAACATCAAGTGTTAGTACAAAATAATGCCACCAGTAGCGCGCTGGTTCAACTAGATAAAACAAAATAAGAAAGACTCGGGGTAGAACTAACAACGTAATCAGCCTTATGCTCGCGTTATTCTAAATTAAACGAGACTGTGGAGGGTGGGCGGGGTCCTTCGCACGAAATTAGTTTTCTCGGGGATGTCCCGAGTGCAAGAATACACGGACAGCCTCCCGAGCCGACATGAAGCATGTCTGCCAACTGCCGGCCGCCCGTTCCTATTTCTCTTACACTTTCAATTATTCACCTTGCTCTTCCTTTTATACGTTTCACTGCCTGTAATTTCATCCAACAGTTGAACAAGCACGTCGCGTTGTCGACCTACTCAGGGGCGATGCTCCCCCCTCTTCTCTTTCTTCGCACGCCCCCACCCTTACAAGAAATATTACATTAAATAGCAACCAAACTCAGAACTGGTCTTGTTTTCAAACATTCTCACTTTTCACTTATTCGAGAGATTGAGCTCTTTATGTTATTTGGGTGCTGCACATCAATATCTCCACAGACAGGCCACTGTTTCATCACTAGGGGCTAGTGATCAACTGCATTCATCACTAGGGGATAGTGACCAACAGCATGTATCACCAGGGGATAGCGATAAACTGCATGCATCACTAGGGGATAGCGATCAACTGCATGTATCACCAGGGGATAGTGATCAACTGCATGTATCACTAGAGGATAGTGATCAACTGCATGCATCACTAGGGGATAGTGACCAACAGCATGTATCACCAGGGGATAGTGATCAACTGCATGCATCACTAGGGGATAGCGATCAACTGCATGTATCACCAGGGGATAGTGATCAACTGCATGTATCACTAGAGGATAGTGATCAACTGCATGCATCACTAGGGGATAGCGATCAACTGCATGTATCACTAGAGGATAGCGATCAACTGCATGTATCACTAGAAGATAGTGATCAACTGCATTCATCACCAGGGGATAGTGATCAACTGCATTCATCATCAGGGGATAGTGATCAACTGCATGTATCACTAGAAGATAGTGATCAACTGCATGTATCACCAGGAGATAGTGATCAACTGCATGTATCACTAGAAGATAGTGATCAACTGCATGTATCACTAGAAGATAGTGATCAACTGCATGTATCACTAGAGGATAGGGATCAACTTCATGCATCACTAGGGGATAGCGATCAACTGCATGTATCACTAGAGGATAGCGATCAACTGCATTCATCACCAGGAGATAGTGATCAACTGCATGTATCACCAGGAGATAGTGATCAACTGCATGTATCACTAGAAGATAGTGATCAACTGCATTCATCACCAGGGGATAGTGATCAACTGCATGTATTACTAGAGGATAGCGATCAACTGCATTCATCACTAGGAGATAGTGATCAACTGCATGTATCACCAGGAGATAGTGATCAACTGCATGTATCACTAGAAGATAGTTATCAACTGCATGTATCACCAGGAGATAGTGATCAACTGCATGTATCACTTATTGGTACAAGTTAACTGTGTTTTTTCATCCTACACCAGAAATCAGGACAGAAGCTTCCCCTGGAACTAACTACTCTCTAACCGTCAGTCAGTACACGTACTGTGTACTGATACTTCACTGGTAGTGGACCTGTTCATTTAGCAAGAGTGTAAACATTTCAAATGTTGTTAGTTGCTTTCAATCTTGATAGATTAGATAATTACATAGAATGTGTCCTGTTGAAATAAATAATATATGTATTAAATAAGTTATTATCTAGTCGTACGATAAAGATAAAGATAACTAACATAATGAACTGTTTTATGGAGATATTCTGGTCATATTATGAGTTCTTGTTGCATATGATATTATCATAATATAATCTGCCCACGTCTGGTCTTTAAATATTGAACACTCGACCATGTGACCAGGACTGGTAGTGACTGGTTATACCCACACACATGAGGTACACCATGTTACCAGGACTGGTAGTGACTGGTTGTACTCACACACATGAGGTACACCATGTTACCAGGACTGGTAGTGACTGGTTGTACTCACACACATGAGGTACACCATGTTACCAGGACTGGTAGTGACTGGTTGTACTCACACACATGAGGTACACCATGTTACCAGGACTGGTAGTGACTGGTTGTACTCACACACATGAGGTACACCATGTTACCTCATGGTTAAAAGAAATAACATTTTGGACCGTATTGTACACATCTCTAACGAAATATAATGTTTGAAGTGTATTTCCCAACGTTTCTCATCAACACACCTTACTAAGAATAGCGGCAATATATGTATTTATATTTACATTACTGGAACATGCGTGAGGGAAGCAGACATGATAGAGACTGCACCAACATTCGCTTGAAGATCAGGCTAGTGGTTATTGACGCCTTAGTCTGTGTGCCCACATATCCCGATAGGACTGGTAATGATCTCCACACATCCACCTCGCCCCAGAACGGTAGCACCAGAAGGGAATGAATACAAGGGTTTGTCAGGGAGTTCAAATTAAAATCTAATAATATAATTGCAATTTATTTGACATTATTACAATAAATCGTTGGTTCACTTTTCCATTGTGGCTTGTTTACAATTGTGGCTTGTTTACCAATGTGGATTGTTTACAATTGTGGCTTGTTTACAATTGTGGCTTGTTTACAATTGTGGCTTGTTTACAATTGTGGCTTGTTTACAATTGTGGCTTGTTTACAATTGTGGCTTGTTTACAATTGTGGCTTGTTTACAATTGTGGCTTGTTTACCAATGTGGATTGTTTACCATTGCAGTCTCACAGTTACACCTGAAAAAATACAATGTTATACTATTATGACTACTATCTGATGAGTTTCAGACAAAGCTTCAGAAGGAGTTCAGTTAGTAATTATAGTCGGGGATATTATATTTCTCGTGGAAATACAAAGCCCACAAATTAAAATATATTCAAAATATAAATTTGTAATTAAATTTAAATATAAATTCTAACATTATCCAACAACAAATATTAGTTTTTAATAAGATATCAATTCTTTATTCACAATAGATTTAATAAGTTATCCATGTTTTATAATAAAACATGTGACAATTTCAATAAATCATCAATATTGAGTTTCTTTGATTGTCCAAACACAATTTGAAGTAAAAGGAATGAATGCAATAGGAGGTTTGAATCCCTGCTAGGAGTTTCAAGCTCTGCGCGGAGTGTAGAGGGAAGATTGTGAGGTTGAGGCTGCAAATAATCAGTCACAGTTGTCCTAGGACGGGACGTGTGTGAGCAATAGTTACACTCACCTATCGTCCTCGAACAGTCACGTTGAAATGTACGCCGTGCCCTCGCTCAGACTCGAAGTGGAGGGTGACGTAGTTCATGTTGAGTCCCCCGGAAGTGACGCTCACAGAAGCTGCGTTCCCGTCAGCCTTGATGTCGATGGCCTGGATGCAGTGGATGATCGCGCTAGAGGTGGAGATGGGGAGGTCCAGACTCACTTTCTGCAACACCTTGTACGACTTCTCGGCCAGGCCGTTGTACAACACATAGTTCCCGATCTGGGAGTTGCAGTTCACGTAGTCCTTGGAGGACGCTCGTCCTGTCAACATGACCGGCGGCAAGACGTCAGTAGGGAGACGCTAACGAGATGTTGATAGCGATATCCCTGCGTCTCATTGACTCTCCCAATGACACACTTTCACATATCACGGCAACATGCGACAGCCACTGGTGTCATTACTCTCAGGAACACATTTTATAAACATAGCTCTTTGTATGCTACGAGACGTTTACAGTAACACGTGTTACAAGAACACAGATATAAAGAAGGAACATATATACTGTAACAAACCTGACAAATATAATGTCACACTGTTAGATTGTTCAGATACAGACAAATATTGAGTTATGATCGGGTAAATTACCCTCTCACACCAATGCTGGGGGATTAGCTATTTTATTTGTTTTAGAGTTGAGTTTGTTTGTAAGTCGTATTCTTATACTATCAGGTAATTACCTTCATGAAGTTCCAAGCTTACCAAACCAAACAAGGTCCATTTAAATAGTTATAGTTTATCTATGTATTTTAAAAATGGAACGTAGGGTTGGTTATTTAAGCACTTTAGATGATGTTGAATTCTAAATGAAACTATTACTTGTTATAATAACTGTTACTTACCTGTGAGACTAAGGGAGTTGCCATTGTGGGCAACACAGACAGCAACCAAAACCACCAAGAAACTAAAGCTCGCCATTGTACAAGATGTTCGTTCTTCAAGACAGTCGCTGATTGAACCAACACTCATTAGCGACTATTTATTCAGTTTATTATCATTACCGATAAGCTTCTTGAAACTTGTTGACATTCCACTATCACAATATTCTAGTAATATCAGACGAGAGATAGTGTACTAACATTGTGTTTGATCATTGGTACTTGAAATAGTCACTCACAAGAGTAGACAGAGCTGTTTCTAGAACAATCCGGGGAGTCACATTTCCAGGTACTGATCATTCGGAGGCCGGTCTGACAGCGTTGCTAGGCAGAAGTTGCACCAACGGGTGGCATTATCATCTGCAGAAGTTGCACCAACAGGTGGCGTTATCATCTGCAGAAGTTGCACCAATGGGTGGCATTATCATCTGCAGAAGTTGCACCAACGGGTGGCATTATCATCTGCAGAAGTTGCACCAACAGGTGGCGTTATCATCTGCAGAAGTTGCACCAATAGGTGGCATTATCATCTGCAGAAGTTGCACCAATGGGTGGCATTATCATCTGCAGAAGTTGCACCAACAGGTGGCGTTATCATCTGCAGAAGATTTGCTACTATAAGCTTTTTATTCTACTTATTTGAGGTATTTAACGTGCAATTTCTGAACCAACTGATTATATCAGCACGATAATTTCTATGAGCGAGAGTGAAATGTCGGACACATTTTTCCTGGGAAAGGTATTTTCACATCCAATAACTTACATGGGACTGAAGTAGCTCACGAGCGACTGAACAACAAGAAGTAGCTCACGAACGACTGAACAACAAGAAGTAGTTCAGGAACGACTGAACCACAAGAAGTAGCTCACGAACAACTGAACCACAGGAAATAGCTCACGAACGACTGAACAACAAGAAGTAGCTCACGAACGACTGAACCACAAGAAGTAGCTCACGAACGACTGAACCACAAGAAGTAGCTCACGAACGACTGAACCACAAGAAGTAGCTCACGAACGACTGAACCACAAGAAGTAGCTCACGAACGACTGAACCACAAGAAGTAGCTCACGAACGACTGAACCACAAGAAGTAGCTCACGAACAACTGAACCACAAGAAATAGCTCACGAACGACTGAACAACAAGAAGTAGCTCACGAACGACTGAACAACAAGAAGTAGCTCACGAACGACTTAACAACAAGAAGTAGCTCACGAGTGACTGAACCACAAGAAGTAGCTCACGATAGTCTAGATTAAAGCACCCATATCGGTGGCCACATGATCTCAGGCGTCATCACTCTCACAACAGTGGGGGCTATCGAGATTGGTTCGAAACCCGGTTGAATGTACTTAGTTGTTCTCCTTAAGTTTTTCCCACTCGCATAGCACGAATATTCGGGTACATCTAATCTAAATGCATCGTTAATTATCTGTTTCCTATTATTGTAAATACATGTAGTTGGAATGGGTGATACGTGTAGTATAATATTACTATTGTAACTATAGTATACTGTGTTCGGGCCCTTGACGCCCACATGTGGAGATTATTGCTCTACATCCCCACAGCAGGCAGTGAGTCCTCCTAACTGAATAGAAGGATATAAAGGATTGAAACAGTTGGAGATGAAGATTATGTTCTGAACCCCCCCCCCCCCNCCCCCCCCTCCACTCCACCCTGGGTGTGAATGGAATACGGATGGACGCTTGCAGCCAAACGGTGGCCATATTGTTTCACTTTGGTCTCAGTGAAGTGGTCTTTTCGTGCCTCGCTGGCTTCATATCAACACGTGACGTGACCAATAAACGTATCGCACTCCTTCACAACAGAGTCTTACAGCGGAGTTGCTGGGTATTTCGTCTGCTTACAACTCCTTGGTACACTGAGGTAATGGGCCCAGGCTCGCATCCAGGCGCGTCAAAAAGAACCATAGTGGGTGATTTCCACTCTCCGCGGCGATTAATTGGTGACTGAGTGTCATGTCTTTTCTAGAGTTAAGTCAGTTTGCAAGTCATAGTTGATATTATTAGTTGCTTTGCAAGAAGCACGTGAAATATCTCTGATAATAATGAGATAACAAGCTAGTTTACTCGTTAAGATGATAACATGTCCAAGATTAGATAACGCCTTTTTCTCGCTACAATATTTTATTTCAATCGACATGTTTCTGTGTTGTATTTTACTTGTACATCATTTTCAAAGCATTACATTACAGAGACAAACAACTACAATAGTTTCTCGATAGTTTTAGTTGAACGAGACTAGGCTCACTCAGAACTATCGGACCCTGAATCAAAGAGAGTCCCGTATGAATACATGTAGTGCTAATACTCGATGACGATGAATCTTAGAGCGTGTCTGGGAAGTCAGGCACACACGAGGAGCTAGAAACTTCCTTTATTTGAACAGTAATATGATTTCCCTGTTTCCTCCTATTCATCGCTGTTCCTCTTTGCCTCCCTGATCACGTGTCGGGGTTATTTGTACTCTTCCTTCATTCCACGAGCACAAGTGGACTAGTTAGGGGCAAGTTGCTATCTTCCATTCCTCGTCTCATTCCACCAACAAAGATTCTAGAGGGTTTGTCGAGAGGGGGAAGGGCAAGTTCCTGGTACGTGAGGGGATTTCCCCGGGGAGGGAGAAGTTTCACGGCTGGCGGCCCTTCTTTGTATCAGTTTGCCAGATCACGTGACCAGCCAGCCTCTAGTTCCGTCCATCTGTTTCTCTGTTTATTGAAAGCGTTCACTCCAGGTGAAAGGAGATTTCTTCGCTCCCTGATATTCTTTCTGTTTCTTTGATCTTTTAAAACACAGCCTCACGAGTGCTACCTCAGAGAGACCAGCCCAGCAGCTTCACGAGTGCTACCTCAGAGAGACCAGCCCAGCAGCTTCACGGCGTGGATTGGAGATATTATTTCACGGTGGAGGGATTTAAATGTGAGCTTGTAGTGCCTCCTTGCTAAGGACATGTGAGCTTGTAGTTCCTCCTTGCTAAGGACATGTGAGCTTGTAGTCCTCCTTGCTAAGGATATGTGAGGTTGTAGCTCCTCCTTGCTAATAAGAGTCAGATGAGGTAAGATTTAACAACTCTAGACAGGGATTGGCTTGTTGACATTTCTAACAATCCCAAGCTACCTATATTTTATAAGAGTCAGGTAATATTAACTGGATTGTTTTGGGTTTCATTGATCTAGTTAGATTGTATTGTACAGTGTATTTATACTATTGACAGCACGGCCGAGTTACCAGTGGCGGTGACATACACACGTCCATCACAGAATCTGCCTTAAACTAAGAGTGGAGAATGATTCCTGGATAGCTCACTGGTAGATCATTGGCTCTCCAAGCCAAGGGTCCCGGGTTATACTCCCATGTCCAGGTGTCATTTTTAAATCTATTCTAATATTTAGATTATGTTTAGATCGACATTATGATGATCATGATGATGGCCACAGGCAAACCAACCTTTGGCCAAAACCTGTCAAAATCTACATTTTAAACTAAGTTTTCTACCTTAGATAAGTTTTTATAGTTTATTTGTATGTATTAATTTTAACCTAAATGTGTGGGAAATGTATTGGAAGAAAGTTAAATGCGGCGACGTTGGTTCAATACGTTATTAAATCATTTTTACGTGAATTTGATTTCCATACAGATTATTTTCCCCAAATTGGGAGAAATTTGGTCCAGCTCTTATGGATCAAGCTGTACCAAGATTGATATTCTATTTTGGTCTAAGTTGGTTTTAATTTTAACAAACCTCGAAAAGGGTTATTACAGTTTCCACCGTTGATATTTTCTTGATATGTTCTTATTTAATACGTATATATATATATATATATATATATAGATCTTAAAGCTTAAGGACATGTATCAACCTTGTTAAGCAGCCAGTTTATTTTGGTGCTTGTACTGAGCTAAATGATTGGAACCGATGCACAAAAGAATGGTGTGCAACGTACTGACCTGTACTAAACCAACAAACGGTAATCTGGCCTCGGAGCCAACCCTCTCGATACTAAATACCGCTCAACCTTGGCACACACGTGATGGATTGAACAGACTTAAGGGTGTAAAACCCCACGTCCCTGCCTCTTTTCGTCTCGGGATATAAATAATTCAGTGTTTCACGAAACAGCGATCAGAGGCAGACAGAGATAGATATAGTACCGCCGTCTCACTCTTCACAACGCTGTTCCTAAAACTGCTGCAATCTGCTCGTCTCTACATTACGAGACGATTCTTTGTTCGTTTGGATGTTTCAAGCAAGCACGTGAGATTAGATGTGTCTTACAAACTAACTTAACAGGAACAGGAAATTTAGGAACAACACTTGTGGAACCATAACAATTCATTTCGTGTCACGATGTTTGTGGAGTTGACCAAACTTTTAAAAGGTAACATACTACCCCATAATCTCGATGAAGTGGTTATTTAAAGGAATCCCTATAGTTCAGAGTATTGCTTTTGTAAACACAGATCTCTTTCCTCCGCATCTCCTGCTCGTGTTTCGACAGGACACACTGGGAATGAAGGAAAGGGGGGAGGGGGGAGCTCTTGAATAATTCAATCAATTGTAGTGGACGTAATGAAGGTTTGCTTGGACGGCCGGATGTGAGGCAATATTGTCCTGGTCTCCATTTCCGGTCCCCCTATCACCACTACCCACAATTACACTGGCTGAGTCTGAACAGACCATCCCAGACCTGGGAGGAGACCAGACCACTATCCTTGTATTGAGAACAATAGAGAGACTACCGGACTATTTGTTCTCTACGGCTAGATCAAATGATATTGGAAGGTGTTTGTGGAATAACGGGCTATAACAGTTACATGTCTTGTCTAGCTGTGTTTCCCAAACACAGAGAAACCAGATAATGTGTATTGACTACTGGGAAAGGCTTTAAGTTTGTATCAGGTATGGCAACATTACAATTATTGAAGTTTCTGAATCAAAGATGGTTAATTTCCCAAAACCGTATTTATTTATATTCCCAAAAGGTTTTATATAGTGGGTTAGTCCTAACGTGTTTAAACAAGCTATAATTGGTAGTTGATGAGGAGGTGAGATGAAAGAATGTGTAAGCATTCGCAAATAAAATAATCAAGTGGATAGAAACAGATTATAAACACAAACATAAACTTAACGGAGAAGTGTGTTGGGGTAAGTAAAAGCCTGATGTTGAATGGCTACCCCCCCTCCCCAGTTACCAACTTTGGGATACTATTCCTGGCCCCATGTTTGGTAAATATGTTTAGAAAGTACACTAATACCTGGATAATCTCATGAACAAATAATATTAACTGAAATAGTGTCAATGGTTTTCTTTGTGCCCCATCTTACTACCCGTCCGGGCTCCACGCGTTTTAATGAAGCTGATGGGGAGATGGGCAGAGCTTATGGTAAATGTACCCTCATTTGAGTGAAGGTAAAACAGGGAACCAGATTTTTTAAACATCCTCGCTAAAACCAACCAAGATTTTTTTTTCTGCAACTTTCCCATCACTGTAAAACCAAAACCAGATGAGCCCTACATTTAGCCCACGTGTTCACAAACGCGGATGTGACGTGTGATGTTCCCATGAAGAATAGAACATTTGTCAGAATATGTAACTTTTTACAAGCCTGTAACATTCAGGAATACATTTACTCTCTTACCTCTGAGAACTAAAAACTTATCATACTTACAAACTTTTGATCAACTCTTTCCAAGGAATCTCTTACTTGCTCGAAAGATACCGCCACGTTCTCCCCACGAACGTCACGTTCATAAAATTATCTGTAAGCTGTGTGTTGTATCGTAAATATCGCGCATGTACACAGAGAGTGTCGTCTGACTATACATATATATATATATGTACGAGTGGCGTGACAAGAGCCCCTGGCCCTGGAACTTACATCCCCTCCCCCTTGGAGTTATCACTCAGGGCTCGGCACTGAATCAACATATGCTCTCTGGCTATATTATTTATGAGCGGCCCCATTCTACTGGCCCCCTTAGGTCCTATTTTACCGACACTTTCCTCCCTTGTCCAATTTTACCGACCCTCCTTCATTGGATCTACTTTCTCGACCCTCCCTGTTCCTATTTAACTAACTCTTCCTTACTAGTCTCATTCAGCCAACCAAATCTCTGACCCTACTTAACCAACCCTCTGACCCTACTTAACCAACCCTCTGACCCTACTTAACCAACCCTCTGACCCTACTTAACCAACTCTCTGACTCTACTTAACCAAACCTCTGACTCTACTTAACCAACCCTCTGACTCTACTTAACCAACCCTCTGGCCCTACTTAACCAACTCTCTGACTCTACTTAACCAACCCTCTGACCCTACTTAACCAACCCTCTGACCCTACTTAACCAACTCTCTGACTCTACTTAACCAACTCTCTTCTCCCATCAGCCCGATAACAGGCGACCTTATAGCAAACAATAGGCAGTCCGATAAAAGATAACAATTGGCTCGATGACAGATAACAGGTAGCCCAATAACAGATACCAAGGTCACGCGAGAAGAGAGTCTCCCGAGCTCTGGAGGGAACTGAACAATTGTTCCGAAATGACTCAGTCGGGAAGTGAAGAGATGAGATCATTCTACCGAGTCAACGTCTTCCTCTTAAACAACAATATTACCCACTTCGGTGGCCGTATGGTCTAGGTAGTTACTCTCGCAATAGACTAAACTGATGGAGGCGGGGACACTTGGGCTCGATCCCGGTCTGGTGTACTGAGGGTGGTTTTTCCTAAATGGTTCCCCCCTTTCCCTCCAAGTAACTGTGGACACACATTTCCTAAAATTCAGCCTATCACATTAGTTAGGATGGAAGTCCCCTCTAGTTAAGTAGGAATGGAAGTCTCTAATCACTTACTCGAGTAGTGAAGAGAAACCTCTTTAAGATTCTCGCTGATTCTAAGTTAAACTTGTGAAATGAGTCTAAAAGTTGTTAATTACCTGCCCATGAGGTTGTCAATGTAAGAAAGGAGACGCAATATTAGGTTAAGACAAGGGCGGAGAGACAAACACGTGACCTCTTGTTAACAGATACAACTTTCTTCAGTCAGAATGAATAATGCACGAACGTAACTTTCCCCTCTCACGTTTCTACACCAGAGTTTTAATTTAAATGTGTTTGTCTGTCTTGTCTGAAAGTCTAAATGTCCCGCTTTCATTTGTCTGAAATGTCTTTCTGGCAAACTTTAATTTCATTTCTTGTTCTTCTTGTCAAAAGATTGAGTT